>JAJTUV010000746.1:600000-752425 GCA_021653895.1 Mastomys natalensis
CAGAACCCCCTGTGGTAGATTCTACTTATTGTTACCTACTGAGGAAACTGAAGCCCAGACAGGTGAACTTGCTTGTCCGAGGCTGAACAGCTAGTGAATGACAGAGCGAGTGACCTTAACCACGGGCCATAACCCTGAACTCTGGCAAACCCTCATTTAAGTTCTGATACATCTTTCTATAGTAAGCTTAGGCTGAAGGACAGCAGAGAACGGGGTTTAGAGGAGCAGAGAAAGCAGCCTACCCCTGCTGGGCTGGAGCACCTCAGACAAGTGGTGGCTTCAGGGTCCTGCACAGTACCACTTAGGTAACAAGGGGCCAAAGCCTTGGGGAGGGGTCCAGGAATTCAAGGAGTTAATTGTTATGAAGATCTGGATGAGCATCTGACCCAGGAAGTGCAGCATGGAGGAATACTAAGTAGTTCTGTCACTGGAATTAAAAGCCAAGACTTCAGCTGTTAAACCACCAACCTGGTGTTCTAGTCCAGCTCCCTAGGAGCCCGAGCTTTCCAGAGGAGCACGGGCTGAGTTACAGGTGCAACAGAAGAAGCTGCTTCAGAGCAGACAAACACATGAGGGGAGAGGAAATACACAACCAGGAAACTGATGGATCAAGGCAGTAGCCAGGGAAGAGACAATGGCCAGCTCCCTTAGCGGCTGGGTTTGGACAAAACAGTGACACTTTCAGGCTGGACGCCAGGGGAAGGATCTGGGAGCTGGCCTCTCTTGTCTCTTCTCTGCAGTCACTTAGGCGTTAGATATTGGAGCCCTGGAGTGGTTTTCTGCAAACACTCGGCTTAGGTACCCATAATTTCAGTGGGTAGAGGTGTATGAACTGGCCCAAGGACCTGAGTTCGTTTATCCAGATCCTATAATGTGGCAGAAGAAAACTGACTCCCCAGAGCTGTCCTCTCCCCTCCACATGTGCACCATAGCACCAGAGCACATACACACACAAATAAATAAACACAGTTAAAAAGAAAGATGGAAGGAAGGAAGGAAGGAAGGAAGGAAGGAAGGAAGGAAGGAAGGAGAGAGGGGGAGGAAGGGAGGGAGGAAGGGAGAGGGAGAGAGAGGGAGGGAGAGAGGGAGAGAGGGGAGGAGAGGGGCAAGAAGAGAAGAGATCCCTTTGTTAGGATGGTGAAGATCTGGGCTAATTACCTCCTAAATCTTAACATGAGTTGTACTATTATAGTTGGGATTAGCAATAAAGTTTATATTACCCAGGCAGAAATCATTTTATTTTTATTTAATACTGGGTTTAGCCAGGTGTGCTGGTGTATGACTGTTAGCAGCACTCAGGAGTAAGGAGGGGGAACATTGCAAGTTCAGAGCCAACCAGGATTACATAGTGAGCTCTGGGCTATCCTAGGCAACAGGAAGACTCTGTCTCAAACAAAATCAGAGACAAACAATTACACAGCAATAATTACCCTTACTGTCCTGTCGCTGCTGGTGTGGTTAAAACGTTAGGCTGACCTCTATAGCATCTGCTTAGCTCGCATGAAGACTTTAGTTCGACTTTGAACACCATAAAAATTATATTGAAACACACACATACTTTCAAGACGTGTAACAAAACAGGTATTATACAGCTTAAAAATATCTGCACAAGCTCATGGAAATACTTGCTAGGGTACAGTAGACTCATCTTGGTAATTTATGTGTTACACGGAAGAAGGACATACAAACCACATCAGCAGCAGCTTGCGGCTTAAGCATGGGATTAAATATAAAAGGCTGGTTCTGCATTAGCTTCATTCATGATGGAAACACAGGTTCAGCCCATCGTGATGTACCTTACGTGTGCTCGTACTGTGTTTAGCTCTTCAGGAAAAGTGAGAACGTTTTATAGTTTAGTCTTTGGATATGAATCCTCCATTTTTGTAATCTCACTGCCATATTTGACACGATATAATTAAACAGGAGAGCATGGATAAAAAATGTTAGGCTGAATTGTGATGAAATGCGTTAGATGAAGAATAAGCCAGCTGTTAGCTGAACAAGGGGCAGTCTCAGTTTCTGGCCCTTTGGTAAGCAGTTTTGTCTGCCTGGGTGTATTCCTCAGTTAGCCTTCATGTCACAAACTGAATACTAACAATTTAGAATGTGTGATCCTGCTAGCTGGAAGATGATGTAAAATAGCCATTTTTAAACTTCAGAGCACGAGTCACAGTAGCCCCCAGAGTCTGTGGCAGGACAGGCAGCCCCCGCTGAGTTCCTGCTTCTGTGCACTTTGTGGGCAGAGTCCCTGAGTCTGTTTCCATCATGGCGATGCTCGATGCTCATGACCTGGCTCAGGGACTGCAGTTTGAGAACTGCTGAGTTAGAGCAAACATCCCCTCCGAGGGAGCACCTGCAGGCCACCTAGGCTGCGGTGCAATATAATTGGATTGTTTTAAATAGGCCACCTTAAGCAGTCAGATCTCCCAGCCTCTTTGAGCATTTCACAGGCCAGGAGAGTCATTGCTTCATTATTCCTTCTCTAGAATTAAAGGGGGGAAAAAAACCCTTCAATGACAGAGACGTTAAAGTACTTTCAAGTTAATTAAACATAGCTTTAGCTGCATGTTTCTGACATCTTGATAATTAAACACATCTAGACTCACTGGTATTTGCCAACGGTTTTATGAAATAATTGAAAGTATATCCTTCATGGAGGTTTGTCATTCCCTGGGACACCCTTGGGCTAGTGGTTTGAGAAATGACCAGCAGGTGGCGCTTGAAGTCAGATAACACCCCCAATGGGGGTGCAGGGACACGCAAGCCAAGGTGCCGGCTTTAAATCCTCAAAGTAAGGTCCTCTTAACCACTTGTCATAAAACACCCTGAGACACACATCTTGGAAAATAGAAATGTCAAGCTCAGCATCTTTGCCACATTTCAAGCCAGGTAATTACCTTCTCTCCCAAAGGGAATCTATTTTATGTATTTGTGTGCTTTCTAGGTTACAAGTTTCCCAAAGGCAATGATCTCCCTGCCTTCCCCTCACTCCACACAATGCCAAAGTGAAATGCACATTTTACAATAACAACTTAATTATTCTATATCCCTCTGAGCTACGTGATGGCCCGTTATATAATTGCCGGTAATACAGAAACCTATATAAACCTCATATAAAACCCTTGCAATAAATGGAAGCTTTTATTTGACCTAGAAATAAACTGCGTATTTACTTCACCTTTCCAAAAGGGGAAAAAAAAAAAAAAGCAAACCATTTCCCTGCTAGCCTAAATTGTAAGTCATTTCACATCAACAGCACTGCGTTTCAGCTTGTCATTTTTATTAAGTCTTCAGAATCGAGTTTTTTTTTTTTAATGACACACAACAAATACTTTGATATAATCTAAGATAATAAAATAGTTGAACAACTTTGACCTTTTTTTTTTAAGATTTACATTTGTATAGAAACAATCTGTGGGGCGCCTCACCTCAAAAATGAAGGTGTCTAAAAACAGTGATTCATCAACATCGCTATAAATATTTGTCTGGTTGAAAGATGTGGATTTCATTCCCAAATGAAATGTACCTCCATGCAGCTTCCCTTGGCTCTAGAGCTTTAGGCCACGGGAAGGTGACCAAGGAAAAAAAAGAAAGAAAGAAAAAAGAGTGACTATTTCTTCTCTCTTTCCTTTCCTAGTGTGAAGGACGGTGACTAGAACAGGGTAGTTACCAAAGCCAGGAAGAAATTAATTGCACAACTCTAGTCCATGAACATCAAGGTCACATCTAATCTTTACCCAAGACGGCCTATCTGGGAAATCCTATCATGATGGCACAGTGCATGCTGGTCCCCAAATATTTCCTCCACTAATCTTGTCAGTTACTATGGCTAGCCTGTGACCATAAATTCTCTCTAAGGGCTGGTCCTTTGTGCCACAGAAGCCTCGGCCTTTGCATTATGTCATGTGATTGCTATGTCTTTAGTGCCCAGGAAGAGTACAGATCTCCTAAGAAATGCCTCACCACCCTCAGGTTCCCAAAGTGCCTAAGCATGAAGACTGCGCCGAGACAGCAGCGTCTTCACTGAACACCTCCCTACAGGTGCCTGGGACTCTGGCCTAGATGATCCCATTGATCTTGGTCCACTCGTAGATGTCTTGTTCGCACACTATGTCGGAGTTGATGAGAAGGTATCTGTCACCTACACAGAAATGCTTCTGGCAGGCGGCGCACTTGAAACACTCCAGGTGATACACTTTGTCTTTCACACGCATCGTCATCTCATAGGCACGGATCCGCTTGTCACAAGAAGCACAGAGACCATCCTGACCAAAAAGCCTGGGGCAAAAAAACGAAACAAAACATTACGAGACAGTGGACAACAGAAAGAAGGGGACTGGGATGATAGATTGATGTGAATCTATCAAGATTCCACAAAACCTAGGCAACGCTGAACCTAGTCAGATACAGTGGATTACAGCAGTAATTCTAGTACTCAGGAGGCCGAGGCAGGAAGATGGCAAGCAGGACTGGGACACACAGTAATACGCTGTCTAAAAATAAAAACAGATAAGCAAGACAGTTGAACCCAGATAATAGCCCACTGTTATTCCTCCCTTCCCCGAGTCTTTCCCTCCTTTTATCCACGCCTCTAGGCTGTGTGGACCAGCTATGGAGAAGTGACTTGGGAGAAGTTAGGCATGCAGTGTATGTCTCCTTCCTAGAGGAGCTGGGGCCAGCCCTTGGAGGGGTAAGTCACCAAGAATGCATTAAAATGGGCATCATTACAAGGTTCCTGGTTCTATCATGTCAACAGTCACAAATTTCACCCTCTGGGGAGTGTGTCTTGAGTCAACCCCACCCTTCAAGCTGCAGAGGCCACGTCCACATGATCGTTCACTGGAGCCCCAGCTGCCAGGAGACAGGAGTGTCCCAGGAGACGAGGAGTGCCACTAATCATGCCTCAGAGACACAGAGGACAAACAGGATCTCTCCATGATGCACAGAGGCTCTTCATTCATGTGCCTCCTGCCCACTAGCATGACTCTCTGGAGAGATGACTTTCCTCACATCTAAATCAAGTTTTTCCCTAGCCTCGGGTGCATCAGCCCTTAATCAAGCAACACTTAGTGTTGACTCGTGAGAAGCAACTTAGGAGTCAGGGCAATGGTTTGAAAGGAGCTGGTCAGGACTGGCAGGATCCAGGAACTTGTTAGAAACAGAAATTCCCAACTATCCCTATAACTGATAGAGACACATAAGAGAAGGCTCAGCACTGTGTGTGTACTAATAATCCAATGATGGCTAAACTTTGAAAACGAGCCTATAAGAAGAACATTAGGACAAGGACCAGAAAGTGGTTTGGCCATCCTATCATCTACCTTGCTTAGATATTAGTGCAACACCTAGGGCCCGTCAGAGCATCAGAGGTCAATGACTGAGCCAACACTGGCTATGTGAACACATTGCAGGCGTGCTCTCAACTGCTGCTTCAGGGTCATTTTTACATAGCATTTGTAACATAGCATGTCAACATGTAACTTCTGAATAAAGTCTTTATGACTATTTCCAGTAAATGCTTGGTCTCATTAGAAGTTCGTACCAACTTACAAAATGAGAGAACCCACTGGTGCATCCTAAGAGTTTGTAGGGGAGGTAAAGACAGCCATCAAAGCCTGCAACATTTGGCCAGAATGGATGGCCTGCAAGCGGGGCCTGTGAGCAGAGAGCAAGCTCACCGCAGCAGGGTCAGAGGTCATCTCTGTTCTGGATCCCACTTTCTGTGCTGGAAGCAGACTCATCAGTGGGGGAGAACACTATCTTAGCATAGCAGATGGTGGAGCTATGGGTAACTGCCACATTGGAGATCACAGAGCAGAAAGAGCGTTCTGGTGTCCTGACTGTTCAGTAAGTCAAGTTTGGGGCTGAGCAGAGACACACAACTGAGAAAACAGTGTGTGGCAAATGAGTCTGACTGCCTGAGGTCTGAGACCTTAAGAAAGCAGGAGCTTATTAAAAGGAAGTCAGGGGGCAAATTACAACACATCAGGCAGCTAATGGGAGGACAAAGGACTAATGTTTAGATGATAAGTTCAGGTCCCAGAATCACCTCTAACTAGGTAGGTGACCTGAGCAAATGACATGTCCTCTCCTGGCTTCTCTGCCTTACACTGGAAGCCCAAGGCTGGAGGCAGAGGTCTTGGCAGCCCATTCCAACTCAGGCACTCTGAAATGCTAACAGTAACGAAAAGGAGCCAGGGCTGGGCAGTTAATGTGTGCATTAACCTCTGGCTCACGAATCCTCCTCTTAGCTGGATATCCCAGAAACAGACCACAGGGGAGGATTTATGTTCAAGTGGTTTATGATGTCCTCAGGGTAATTGAGAAAGAGGGGAGGGAGTCAAGTAGCAATCTCAGGCACACAGCTCGGAGGGAGCTTTGGCCTGATGTCTGGGGACTCCTGAAGTGTAAGTCCTGTCTCCAAGTGGCCTTGGCTCCCCTCTAAGCTGAAGGGATTGGGGACTCCCCTGAAACATGGGTCTTTGGCACCAGGGTCTGGTGAGATAGCATAGTCTTGGCTTTAACAGGTGCTGGCTAGATATAGATACCAGCTGTTGAAACAGAACCATAGTCTAGAGGGGATTGCCCTACATAAAAGTTCATGAAAACTGAATCTAAGAGGATGTGGGTTGGGTACCCAACACAATGGAACAGAGTTGTACAAGAGGGAGGAGGGGGTAGTAGTGGGGTCCTGGATATTTGAGGTTAAATGTCTCAAAAACACCAGAAGAGAGTTGACCATTCAAGATCCTCACGGAGAAAAGCTGTTCTAGGGCAAGGGACTGGACCTCTTTGGAGGAGCCTCTGAGTCGTTTTGAACATATTCTGTTAAGATAGCTCCGAATATGCCAAAGAACTGAAGTAAAGAAGTCCACGGCTAATAGACCATCCCTGAAGGAAATAAAAATCCCTCCTCTGTCAAGAGGTGTCAGCACTTTAAGCTTTCTGCTGCCCATTTTAATAACAATAATATAAATATTAAAGGGTGGCTGGGAAGGCCTGCACTAATGCAGAGTTAATTAACATGTTGCCTGGGAATGTAGCAGGGAGAAGAATTATTTCGTGTCACCAAGACACAAGTTAATTAACACCGGGCTCTCCCAGACTAGTTTTTTCTTCTCCTTTTTGAAAATGGAAAAGATTAACAAGCCCAGGCAGCGCTGCCTTTCTTCCTGAATGCTCTATAAAACCGGAGAGATAGGGAGGAATCGGCTCTTTTGACCTTACTGTATCTGACTTAGTTTAATAAGATTCAAATGATTCAACAGGGATGGAGGCAGCAGCCCAGTGGGAATCATTTACCCAGCTGCTTTCTGATGGATCTGGCAGACCTGGGGTGAGTAAAACCAGGTCTGTATTTATCTCTGTTCTATTTTCTTATGACTTAAAAAAAAGAGAGAGAAATTCAACAAAATGACAGTCAGACCTACTTGCTCTCTTGCTCTCTTTTCCATTTGCCCCAAACCACTACATTGGCCATGATTTCAGCCCAAGACTGGAGGCCCGCAAACGTGGCTTCAGTCTTTGGGTGGACGGATGAGCTTCCTTTGACTTCAGAACTACCAGCAGCTTTGTTTTTATTTCACATGTGCAGTGCCCTGAGAACACACACCCAGGAGGAAAAGCCTCCTCAGCAGTCAAGGGTACTGGAGTCTAAAAGAGCTTCTCTCCACAGGCTAGATGGTCCTAATATACTGGGGCTGCATACTCAGTGGACCCTCTGCCACAGGAGGCTGGCGAAGAACTGACAGCTCAACAGTTGAGCGGATCTGACAGTACGGGGCACAGAGTTACCTCCAGTGCAGCTAATATAGAAGCTGGAGATGCTAGAACACTCACTGGGTGCCAGGACACTCACACTCAGGAGAAATATTTCTGTTTTGCTTGGCCTTGTACATTTCCTATTCCACCCTTCCATGTTACCATCTCCTTGTCCATTATAATGGGAAATAATCGGTAATACCACCATGACACCTGTCAGTTATAAAATCAGCTACCATCTACTTCTTAAGTCACACACCAAGTCAAGTATGTCATTCTAATATTAGAAGTAGCTACAATTACTATCACCATTTTTACAGACAGGAAATAGTGGCTTCTGTGCATTGCCCAGGCCAGCACTAGGAAGCAATGGAGTAGTGACTCAAAACTCCTGACTCCAGTGCCTTCACCTTTATAGCTGCTGACTGTTAGCCTCCTGCTGTGAAACCCAGTGCTTGGGGCTCACTAGCAAGGACAGACTACTATTTTAAAAGTTCTCATCAATAATATTGGAGTCATACAAAAGAATATCTACATATATGCATATGTTTATTGAGGATTAAGTGAGAACCTACCCTGAAACTTGTAAATGAATTCTCTCTCTTCCCCTAGTTCCCTGGATATTTCCCTACACATACTTCTCCGAACCCTCTCCCTGAGTCTGTCCCCCAGAATTTTGTCCTTATTCTGAATTCCATGTTTGTTCTTCTCTTACCTTTAAAGACATTGGTGATTTACCACGCAGTGATGTGTCTCTGCAAATATGGCCACGTCAGAGGAAGAGCTCATGGCTTCTCTGAAGAGGCACCTGAGGCTCAGCCTCCACAGCCTAGCCTCCTTAGACAGACACCTCAGGAGTGAGAGACCATGTGTCCAAACCCAGGTGTGCCCCAGAAGTGTCAGGGATGTACCTGAGATAGTCTCTCCTGCACAACTTCCGTCCCAGCTTGTAGTAGAGGCGCCGCCCCACCTCGCCCAGCCGACACCCACAGAGGTCACAGCTGAGGCAGTCCTCATGCCAGTACTGGTCGATGGCTTTCAGGAAGTATCGGTCCCCTATGTTCTGCTGGCAGCCGCCACATGTCAGCAGGGATGGGGGTATCTGTAGTACCTCATCCACGGGTTCCCTGGGGAGGAGGCCAAGCATTAGGATAAGCTTGCTGAAGGGAGACAAGCACAAGGTCCCAGGAATTGCTCCACACCAAAGGTTCTAAGGGGAACCTCACTACTTTTCCTTCCAGCAGTATAGGGAGAAAGGACTCCCTAACTCAGACTTCGTAGACACAGCCAACCTTGGATAAAGATGGCAGTGGGCTAGAGAGACCTTATCATCTGAAAAACTCAAGACAGGATACCAGGAGGTGTCCACAGCACCTGCAGATGGCACTGGACCCTTGACTGCATTCCAGCACCTCTGCGGGCATCTCTGATCTCGGCTGCTTCTTCCTCCTTTCCCTCCTACTCCTCCATCTTCCCAGCCCTCCCTCCCTTTCTCCTTTGGTACCGAGGACACAGGCACTGCCAAATCCCAAAGAATATATTTGGGACCACAGGATTTGCTTACAGTAAAAGCATCTGATGACCCAGTGTGCTAAAACCTACAGATCATCTGTTGGATCCACCCTACTGAAACCCTTCCCAACGAACAGAATCAAAGGTAGAGAAGAAGAAAGTCATCGAAATTATATTAGGTTGCCTTCTCTTTCCAAAATAGAAAGTTCTATCAGTAGCTAATTATTCCAATTGAAGTTTTGCATTCTTTCCTACATTCTGCATGAATCTTTGGCTGGAGACTCAGCTTCATAGGTAGAGAGACAGCCTAAACACATCAGGGGCCCAACGGTCATCTCTCTAGTACTACCTAAAGTAGAAACATAATCCCAGCCCATCCTGGGGCAGAACACGGAGGAGCAGGATTTCAAACTCATCATCCAGAGGCTCAGGGCTACATTAGATGCTGTCTCAAAGAAATACTAGCACTGAATGAATCTTTAGGAAGAAATCTAGGTCACAATGCGATTCTTAAACAGATAGAGGACATTAGTGAGGTATTTTTTCTTTCTTTATACTTTTTTCAGGATAGCAAAGGTAGTTTGAATAAAATTAAACTAGTAAAGAGAATGGAGGAGGGCCAAATGGTGGCCCTAAAGGGAGTGGAAGGCAATTAAATTGATACCAAAGTCTCAATCCAGGCACTTTGTTCACAGTGAGCCTGAGGGGTATGCTCTTTCATTTTAAACGTTTTATGTTGAGGATCACAAGATGCTTAGGAGGTTAGGGTGCTTGCCTCCAAGCCCAATGATCTGATGTGATCCCCAGGACACACATAGTGGAAAGAGTCAATTCCAGCAACTTGTTCTATTTATATACCCATGCACAGAGATGGAAGCGTGCACACACACACACATGAATGTAAAAAATTGTTTTAAAGTCACACATTAAGACCTTCTGCTTGCTTCGCCTTCCTAGAACCTGAATACTTTTGTTTTACATATAAGAAATAACTTTTCTGAGAGAAAATGGCATGGAAGAAATGATTGTGATAACATAGAAGAGACAGAGAACATTTACTGCTTGTTGATTTGTAATAATTAATGTGCCCTTGGAACATTATTAAAATAAAACCTACTTTTTAAAAAAAAAATCTTTTTTTTTTTTTTTTTTAATTTAAATTGCTTTTGCCCCTCTTGGGTACCTGGCAGCATGCCTTAGCCTCTGATTTTTATTTGGCACTTTTACCAAGTGACTTTGTGGCCTAATTGTCCTGTACCTATGAAGCAGCTCCATGATAGCTGGGGACAGTGAGACTCAGGAATGAGGGTTTATAGGGCACTCCAACATCTTCCATCTAGGACCCATCTAGGAGACCATTAAGCATCCATTGTAAACATTTAACTAAATTCTAATGCCAAATCTACCATTTTAGCACAAAATATAAGATTGCCTTCTTTTAGAACCAGGAAGTTTGAAGCTCAGGCCAGTTTCTTTGAGAAAAACAATGATCAAGTCAAGTTGTTAGGTGTTGTTTGTTTATTTGTTGCTTCAGTGCTGACGATCAAACCCAGGTCCCTAGCTGCTTTAGGTAAGTGCTCTACCACTGTGACTTCTTTCTCAGTTCTGTTTGTTTGGATTGTTTTTAAAGACTCATTTTTATTTTTTTATTTTATGTATGTATGTGAGAACATACACATAAAGGCAGGTGCCCCAGAAGGCCATAGGCATCAGATACCCTGGAGATGGAGTTACAGAGGATTGTGAGCCACCCAATATGGGTGCTGGGAATCCAACTTGGGTCTCCTATAAGAGCAGGAGATGCTCTTAACCACTGAGCTGCCGGTTCTCTCTTTTGGGTTCTAGGGATCAAACTCAGGTCATCAGACTTAGAGCAAGCACCTTTAGCAGCTGAGGCTGCTCGTAAGCCCTTTCTTTCCTTTTAAAATTTAAGACAAGATCTCACTAAATTGCCCATGATGGCCTGGAATAATTCTTCTGCCTCAGCCTTGCATGAATATAGAATTAGGGGTGAAGTGAGCTAAGACATTAAATAGTTCCAATAATACACTAGAAATTGCCGGGCAGTGGTGGTGCACACCTTTAAATCCCAGCACTCTGGAGGCAGAGGCAGGCGAATCTCTGAGTTTGAGGCCAGCCTGGGCTACAAAGTGAGTTCCAGGACAACCAGAACTACAAAAAGAAACCCTGTCTGGGGCGGGGTGGGGGTGGGGGACTCCACTAGAGTGTTTGTTTCTATAGGTTATATATAAGGCTTCTATCCTCATATTTGAACTTTTCAGAGTCAAATCTCTTCCCTTTGCATAGCTCAAGGCTTTCAAACACACCCACAGAACTCCATCATGCTTGATGCCCAGTTGGCTGATGTTATTACCAGCCAACTTTGAAAGAGAAGAATCTGCACTTAGCTGGAACAAAACTCGCCAGAATTAAAATGACCTGTAGGGAGGCAGAAGGAATCACCAACTGCATGAATTCCAGCTTCCTGTGTACACGAGCTACCTTTGCAAGTGCCTAGGCAAGCACTGATCTGTATCTGGAGATGCGATGGTAAAGACCCAAGCTGGCTTTGAGCAAGCATTCAAGGAGACAGCTGGCAGGAGTGAGTTGCAGGAGAGACATGATGGTCTCTTTCAGATGAGGACAGGACAAGGTCTATCTTTCTATAATTAATGACATGTCATTATCTCTGGTGAACAATTCAAGCCAAAGACTGAATGAGATTTACCTTAAGTTAATATTTAATATTCTCCCACCAGCCTGTCCTGAACATGACACCTGAGTGTCTCTTTAGCATTGATTTCTGGCAAAAATTTCTCAACCATTTCCCAGACAGAGAGAAAATGTTCCACAGACATTTCCCACAGGGCTTGTCCATCTTCAGTCACAGCCTTCCTTTACTGGACACATATTGCAAGACAGATGAACGGCCAGTGGATCTCTTGAACTAGATGCTCACTATTACAGCTATGAGATACCTTTCAGTTTTCTAGTCTCGGGGGAAAAGAAGGCACCAGCTTTGGTAAGAGCAAACTTCCTTTACAGAACTCAATCCTTAGGCTGGAGAGAAGGCTCAGCAGTTTAACGGTGTTTTCTGTTCTTCTAAACGACCTAAGTTGGAGTCTCCACACCCAAAACAGATGGCTCACAACTACCTGTAACTCCCGCTCTAGATTCATCACCTCGAGCCTCCAGGGCACCTGCGCTTAGTTGCACACACCCATTCATGTAATTAATATTTTTTAAGGAGCCAAGCTCTGTATAGTCAACGTCTAGAAAAGGATTAGCGGTTAGGCTGTGCTGATTAGGGAAGCAGTAACACCAGTTCATCAGACTGACTCCCTTACTGGGTAATCGTATGTCTTGTTCAATCTCTGAAAACTCGGGGCTCAGATGTAATTACAAGTTTATTTTTAAAAGGGAACAAGCTATAGACACTGACTTTTTTTTTTTTTAAAGGGTTGTTGTTTTTCTCCTGAGGTTTTAAGGAAGCTGGTCTTCATGTCAACAAACCTAGCTCCTTTCCGAGTTGCTGTCTTAACCTTCAAGACTGAAGAGTGATGTTTATATTCTCGCTGGATTGTGGGACTTCCTGTGTTTTATGAGAACACGCTGGGTTTTTATGCTGCTGGCTGAGGGTAAAGCCCAGGTAAATAAACACCACAGAAGGCTGAAATTGAAGGGGGCCGGGAGAGGCGAGTAGGAAAACTTCAGCAGGAAAGCACAATTCTTTTAAAGCAGGAAAAGAAAAGAAAAGGGGAAAACCCTCCACCAAAACAAATTCGTCTTAAAAGCCCAAATGGACAAGTCATTAACCAGCTCCTTTGGTCTTGTGTTAACAAATCCCTTCAAAGGATTAGATGAGGACTTCAAAGGAATAAAAACTCAAAACCAGACAGCTAATGACTCTTAAAAGGGCATTTGCGTGGACGTGAAAAAAAAAACGATACCTTTATTCCTGGCTCCCCTTGTTAAGAGTGGAGAATGGGCTACGGTATAGGCTATGGAATGGGGTGTTCTTTGCAAACCAACGCAAAGCTCAGAGCACAAGACAGTACATGCTCATTACAACTCTGGTTCGCTGACCCCAAGCCCTTCTGGGAGTTCGATGAGATCCTGATCCCTAGAGAAAATACTAGACATTATATACACACACACACACACACACACAACACACCATATGCACGCACTAACTTTCGAGGTTCACGTGCCCACACTAGGAGACTCAGGGAGGGGTGAACATGTACCCGGAGGAACTCCGGATTAGCAATTCTAGAAGTCTCTGGAGGCCAGAACCAGTTCCCAGGTGGACAGGCGGACCTCATCAACTGTCCGCTCTACTCCGGGCCTGTCGGAGACCCCAGGGACGTTCTGACTGAGATGCTCCCCATTCCAGGGCCAAATGGACAAAAAGGAAGGGAACCCGGAGAGGGTGGGACGAAAGGGGAGAAGGCGGAATCTCGTCCTCCACCCTCCCTGCCCTGCACCTGTGCCTCCGAGCTCCAAGTGCCTGCTCCTGGGCAAACTTTCTGGCCCTGGTGAAGGTTTGGGGAGCTTTCCAAATAGCCCGGAGTGGTCTGCAGGGTCGATCCTAGTTACAGCTTCCGCCTCCCAGTCCCTCTGGTGGCTCCAGAGTCACCCGCGAGGAAAGAGAACCCCTGCGGCACCAAGGGCACGCTGCGGGTGCGTACCTGGAGTCAGCCCCTCGCGCCTAGCCTGGGACCCGGTGTGGGGTGCAGGGACAGAAGCGCCACACTTACTCAGACGGGTCCAAGCTCTTCCTTTCGATGGCCGAGGACATTGGGAGGGGGGCGGCGTGCCGGGCGGCGGGGGCGCTCCCTTTGTGGCGCGTGGCTGGCTAGCTGCCTGGACTCGGACCCCCTCCGGTGCTCGGGCGCCGCCGCTCCTGCGCCTCCTCTTGCTCGGTCGCTCCGCCGGCGAGCTCGCCCCTCCACGTTCAAGGACAGTCACCGCGCTCCCTTCAAACGCCAAAGAGAGAGAGCGAATCACCCAGCTGCCCGGCGCGCGGCGGCCGAGGCAGGGGGCCGGGGAGCAGCCCGGCCTCCCTCAGGCGGCTGGGATAGCTGCCGCTGCTCAGGACTTAACCTTCCATCCCGGTCCCGCTGCCGTCACCACAGCCGCCTCCGCCGCCGCCGCCCGGTCCCGATCGCGCGCAGTCGCCGGCTCCACCCGGCCGCCCCGAGCCCCTCGCACCTTCGCTGGGGTCGGGGCGCCGAGGGCAGAGAGGGGGCGGCGGCCTGGGGGCGGGGAGCGGACCGCACGGCTCTCCCGGGCTCCCTCCTCTCTCGCGAAGGTCTATTTTCGCTCAGCTTCCCTCTGTCTCTGGTTTCATTTCCTTTTTCCTGATCACGATTCAAATACAATAGAAGGAAATCACATTTAAAGAGACAGCTGCCCGCCCCCTCCCCCTTTTATTCTTCCTTTTTTTTTTTTTTTTTTTTAAACGGGGCTCCTGGGGATTAGCAATCCAAACAGCAGCGGTGGCAGCGGCAGCAGCGGCGACGGCGGCAGCGCTGACTTGGCTTCTTAAAGGGGCCCGCCGCAGAGACCCGGAGTCTCCCCTGAGCACCTCTCCTGGCGCTAGAAGCTCGCTGCCTCTAAACCGTCCTTTTCAGAGTTCCCCTTCTGCCTTTCCCTTTGTTTCAGGCCGAAAGTAACCACCTGGCCGTTCCAGCAGGAAAGAAAAGACAGGAATGTGAAATAAGCACCTGCAGAAATGCAAGTGTTGCTAGTGTCTGCCTAGCGTGCGCTCGTCTCGGGTTCGAGGTCCCAAGTCCACCGTCTTGGTGCTCTGCGATGCCCGAGACAGTGCGGCTCTGCTGGCGGCAAGCTAGAAGCTGCGACTGCGCTCCAGAGAAGGAACGCAGAGCTGTATGGCCAGGGACCTCACGCGCTAGGTGCGCCTGAGCAGAGCTGGGGGCAGCTAATCCCTCAGGGAGGGTGGCTGGGAGGGACCACGCTGTCCGGGTCTCCTCTCCATCTGCTGGCGGCAGAATTCCCTCCCTCAGCATCTTTCAAAGAGCGAACTCCAGCGGTTAAGCTGGCCTCTCTGTAAAGTATCTGCAGTACTTGGACTGGAGGAAGTTCCTTCCCAGTAAAAGGACCTTACAGTTATTACTTACTATTATTTTGCCCTATATAAAGCAAAGAAAAGGACAGGTTTCTCCTTCAAGCTTGAAGGCAAGTTCTAGAAGGAGAAAGAAATGCAGAAGGAAAGAAGGGGACTCTAGCTAGCTACTTTTGCAGGGAGAAAAACCTAGGTTCCTCTGGGCCTTGAGTTCCTTGAAACTGAGTCAGAAATGATCGATCAAGGCCCGTTAGCTTACGATGATGACAGTCTTCAGGCTTGTGAAGAGGAAAATCCCGAGTGCTTTCAGAATCCATTGTTTAGTAAAAAACAGCCTGAATCAAGGACATAGGCATTTCAGCCCCATTTTAAAGATTGCTTGTAGCCTAGACCAGCTCACCCCAGAAGATGATTGTTGAAGTCAGAACTGAATTCCTAGATTCCCGGTACAGAGCAAAATCCTCTCTGATTCCTCACTAGCAATAACCTGAACCACTACCCACAGATTCGTGTCATTTTCTTGTCTCCATGTCCTGAAATTTATACTGAAGGGGAATAATTAAAATCTGTGTCTGTGTGCTTACTCTCGTGTTGGTCCAAAACCCACACTTCCAGTATATAAAAAGAATTTTTTTCCTATTTAAGTCCTTGTTTTTTAAAATTAAAAAAAAAAACAAAAAACAAAAATCTTTACAATGTATAGGCAAGCCTAAATTATATGATAAATACATAACTTGTTATTCTACTTTCATTTCTATCTGAAGTGAAAATAAACCTTGTTCGTGGTAGCACAGGCCAGTAATCCCAGGGCAGGGCAGGAGCATTAAGAATCTAAGTCATCTTCTCCTACAAAGCTAGTTAAAAAGGCCAGTCTGGGCTACAGGAGACAGTGTCTTAAAGCCAAAACCAAAAGAAGAAAAAGAATCAAGGAAAACACATGGGCTGTGATTAGCAGCATATCTACTTAATGAAGATGGTTTAATACTGAACCACTACAACCGTGTTTCCTGGAGTTGATTTAGACTCTTATCAGCTCACGTGACTAGGAGAACTACCTTCAAGATACAGCATGGAGAAAGTGGCTGAGGATTTTGCCTGTAGTGTAGCCTCCCTTTTACCATCATGTGAGCTGGGCTGAACAAGCAGAGTTTACATTCTCAGCATCCTTGTTAGTAAAGTGAGAATAATGGGACTTACTAACTAGAGGGTTTGATATAAGGATTGACTAAATTATGCACCCAACATGTAGTACATGGATCATGGATCTGTAATGAAAGAGGAATATATATATATATATATATATATATATACACAACACACACACACACACACACACATACACATACACACACACACACACACACACACACACACACACACGATATAACTATGTACCCAGCATGTGACCCATGAATCTGTAATTAAATGGATATATATATAGATACATAGATATATAATCAGTACTTTCCTTCCTCCAATTTTTCATAGCTTTGGAGTGAGTTATTAAAATAAGTATCTCCTTGGACTCTAAGAGGTAACTTTGGAATGGCCATGTCCAGGGCATAAAGATTACTTTATACTTCTGCTTTGACCCGAGTGTATTAAAGGGAGGAGGGGGAGAAAGGGGGGGCTTGCATGACTTTGGGTCATTTTCTTGTCTTTCACAACTCTTTGGGGAGAGCCTTCTTGGAGAAGGTATGTCTTTGATATGATGATATCTTAAGATTTCAATTTCACACACCATGACTGTAAGAAATTACTGCCTACTGGTGGGACTTCATTCCCATTCTATGGGCAATTAAGTCGCCCAAATTTAAGTATAACATTTAGAATCAAGTCTCAAAATGTGTTTTTTATGTCTTTTTATTATGAATGATTTTAAAGCAATCATGGCCTTATGGTATCTTCCCATAGCATCAGTAACTCCATGTTCAGGCAAGACTCAGCTACTCTGAGGCGATTTGAATGTGTAAAATGAGAGCTAAAGAAATCCTTGCTTGATCCCTACCCAGCAGGACTAAACTGTAATTTCTCCCCCACACTCAAAAATATTAAATACCCTGAAGTTTAGACATTCTCAGGTTTTCCTTCTGAAATAAGAATGTCTGAAGTCTGAATTAGTCTGCATGATAAATGTGACCACAGATAGGTTATTTTTCCTCATTGGAATCCCCCCTCCCTTTTTTCTCCTTAGTACATTTACAATTATTTTCCAAGGAAGAAAAGTCTTACATGACTATGACTCCATGTCTTTGCTACAGTGGACTTCTGCTACAAGTGAAGCGTCACATGAGGAAAATGGTAACAAGGACAGTTTACTTTTGTTGTTGTTTTAACCACTGGAAGCTGAGTTGCAACATACATCTTGTGAGTTGTAACAGTCACAGACATAAAGCCTCTTTTAATACGGTTTCAGCTCACATGGAAAATTCTTTAAATGTTCAGTTGTCATGGGCATCTGACTTCTAGCTAATCAAGACATCCTCCAGAGATGGCTGAGACTGGGGTGCCGTGGAGGAGCTGAGATGAGAGACTCCAGCATTTGCCTACTCATTTGGAAACTTTTCAGGGCCAGTTTGTTTTATTAGTAACTTTAGTGAGTTTTAGTGAAGTTTTTAGTGAAGTTTAGTGAAGTTTTTAGTGAGTTTTTAGTGAAGTTTTAGTGAACTACACAGTGAGTTTATGAAGAAGTAAAGTCAAGTTTGTAGGAGGGAAAATTACTTTCCTCTTCATTACTAGCCTTTGAGAGTGGCACAGGATTAGTAACAGAACTCCATGTGTGATGGGGGTTAACTTCACTTGACCTCAGTTCTCATCTGTCACTGGAGGTTCAAAAAGTCTGATGGGCGAGCCGTAATATCGCTGGGTTGCTGTTCTCTTATAGGTTGCATGATAATGTCAAAACGCTTTGCACAATGATGTGCCTGAAAAGGCTCAGAAATGATAGCAGTTGCTATTACTCATCTTCGAAGCAATCTCCCACATCAGACTCTTCCAACCAATCAAAATCGCTAGAGAAGGCTGAGACTGCATGCTTGGGAAGAGCTGGTGAGAGCTCCTATTTGCAAAGCTTGGCTTAGGTCACATTTGACTGTAACCAGCCTGCCATCAGCTGAGACCTGGATGTTGTCTCTACGCATGCTCCGCAGTCCTTTGAGAGTAAGAGCCAGCGCTAGGATTTGTGGTTGGTAAGTTGCAAAGCATAAGCCTGGTTCTATCCTGACTGTAAAAACTGGCAGCTTAAATCCCAGAGCTGCAGAGACAGGGGATCCAGGGGCTTGTAGCCAGCTGCAGCAAACAATTAGTGAGTTCCATGTTCAGGGAGAGACCTTGACTCAAAAAAGAAGGTGGAGAGCAATAGAAGAAAACATTCTGACGTGGACCTCTGGCCTTCACAAGATCAAATGTGTAGACATGGTGTATGACAGAGAAGGGGAGGAGAAGAGGGAAGAGGAGGCCAAGTCTGATACAGAAGGGAATGTCCTGAAATGTCCGTTCAACACATATCTTAGCAGAGTACGGATCATAGCTGTCCCTGCTGGAAGGGATCTGAGAAATGCTGAGACATTTGATTTCCTCCTGGAGCGGCTGGAGTTTGAAGGCTTCCCCCTGTGAGCCAGCCCATGCTTCACCCACCCACGGCAGCTCTGCCTTCCTTGACCTTTGGCTTGGGGCCTGGCTTCTTTGCTCTTTTGCTTCCACATCTGTACACTGGCACTTTCAGAGCACTGTCTCCTTATGGGATTCAGCAAAACTAAACAGAGAGGTGCTTGGAGAGGAAACCGGTACAAGTAAGTTCCTATAGAGCTTTGGAGACATTGACCATCATCTTCAATAGAAGTATTTAAAAAAGTCTGGCTTCAAGACAGTTTTGAGTGTCCGCTGATGATCCAAATCCTTTAACAGGCTGAGCAAATGAGAGTCAACTGCTCCTTCTTCCACTGTACTGGACCCTGAGTTCTTAAGCCGCTCCAAGCTCAAGGTAAGGCAGAGGTGGGTAAAGAGACTGGCAGAGCTGCTGTTGTGGTCTGTTTCTGGACACTCTCTGCAGCTGTGGAGGCAGTCCCAGCTAAGTAACACACCACAGTGCCTGGAATCCAGTTCACCACATTAGAAATCCAGATTCCTGATGTGGGCCTAGGAGGCCCGCCTGACATCTACTATACCCATGACTTTATGCTTGGCTCCAACTGGGGGCTCTTCCATTGCTCTCTCTTCTGCCTAAAATGATCTTTCTTTCCTCCCTCTCTGCCTGTCCACTCGTGTGTGTGTGTGTGTGTGTGTGGTGTGTGTACACTGCATGTGTGCCTGTGTTTGTGCTGTAGTCTGACTGCTGAGCCTTGACTCACTAAGTAGCTGAGTCAATGATCTTGAATTTCTGATGCTTCTCTTTGCCTCCAAAGTCACCACACCCAGCTTCTAGCTGTCTCTTCTCCATCATCCTATAGGGCTCATGAACTTCATTTAGTTCTCTGTTAAAATGTTTCATTCTCAGAAGGGGCATTTCAAACGTAACTTTGTGGAGCTGGAGAGATGGTTCAGCAGTTAAGAACACTGGTCTCCCCGAGGACCCCATTCAGTTCCCCATACCCAGATCAGATGGCTCACAATTACCTGTGATGACAGTTCCAGGGAATCCAATGCCCTCTAGCCTCCAGAAATACTCATATACATGTGGTTCACATAAACTCATGCAGTCATACACACACAGATGTGCACACACACATACACTCACAGGCGTGCATACACATGGAAAGCTAAATAAACGGATCTTTAAAAATAAAGTCCAACTTTTCATCCCTCCTGAGCCCCGTTGTTCCACTCCTTTCCCGCTAGCATCCTCGGTGCTCTCTCTCCAGAGCCTCTGCAACAGGAGCCGCTGATGTTGCTGTGTTTGTCTGGGTCTCTCTCTCTCTCTCTCTCCTCTCTCTCTCTCTCTCTCTCCTCTCTCTATCTCTTTCTCTTCTCTCCCCAACTCTCCTTGCAAGAATAGAAATTTAAAGGCAGAAACTGCTTCTGACTTGTTCCCAACTCTGACTTTAGCATTGAGCATGTGACAGCACTAGGCAGGTCCTTGATAAATTAAATGGAATCAATGAATGATAAATGTGCCAATGGCAGATCTGCTGCTCCCCCTTGGCCCAGGCATGCTCCCACCGTCAGTGTTTTCTGAGCAAAAGTAGGCAAGTAATTTGAAATGAAGGTCTCTGCTTCTGTCTGGTCTGTGTCTGTGTGTCTGTGTCTGTCTGTCCTGTCTTCCTCTCTCTCTCTCTCTCTCTCTCTCTCTCTCCTCCTCTCTCTTCTCGTGTGTGGTGTGTTCTGTTAAACAGGATTTTGCTTTATTAAAAGATGTGTTTAAGCATAAGGGTTAAGAGAAAAGAGGCACTCAGGAAGTAAGACACACCCAAGAACACCAGTGTGGGCTTCTCAAGAAGGCTCACCCACTCTTGTCTTTCTTGAGTATAACTTTAAAAGGAAGAATTCAGGCATAGATACCATTAATATTTGAGGCCAGTAGTTTAGAGGCAGTTTTATATTCATTTGTTTTTGAGACAGGGTCTCACTACTGGGACCAGGCTAACCTTGAACTCATGAACTCAAGCAACCCACAAACCTCAGTCTCTAGGACCATAAAGAAGCACTTGAGTTTGTGTTTGAGTGAGAGTTTTATTTTTGAAAGACAGAAACCTCTTGGCTCCTAGAAACACTGAGATACAGGTGATGTCAGCGAACAAGGCACGCTGACATATGACCTGCCACTAAAGGATCCCCACTCTCACAAGGACCTGTGTAGAGAGTGCAATGAGTCCCAGGCATTGGAGGTACGCGGCTTAGACTTGAGTCCTGGCTGCTTCACCGGTTTTTAGACAAGTTATGTAACAAGGCTGAGCTTCAATTTCATCATGTGCAAAATAGGGATAATAATATCTTCATCATGGGGTTGTAGGAATAAAATGAGATCATGCATGCCAAATACTTAGCACGGTGATCATCATGGAGCAAGAACTCAACGGCAGCAGCTATTATTAGAATTAATTAAGCAGAGAGAATTTTAGAGGAAGTCAATCAGAGGGCTCTTTTTGGCTGGAGATTGATGAATAACAAATTCTGCCTCATGAGCGCTTAGCCCAAGCAGGGTAGTCTGTAGCCTCCCTGGGGCCACATACCTTCCCTTTCTTGCCGTTGAGATCCTTTAAGGACTCATGGGATAGAATCACAAAGGTCTGGCCCAGCCTCAGGCTCAGGAAAGCAAAATACCCTGCCGTGGTCCTTGCTCCCTGGTCTGAAAGCCTGCATCCCAGATGTTCCTTCCATTGGAAGAAGGGATGGGGAGTTGAGACCAGGATGCTGATAGGGAAGTTGAGTGTACTGGGCCTAGCAGGGGAAGGAGACTCTGATGATACCTACTCTGACAGCCTGTTCTCATGTCTCTCTGAGTTATGGACCACAGAGAGAAGCTGAACTAGGTTTGCATCTGTGGTGGGCCCAGCTACAGGAGACCTGTTACAGAGGGAGGTGCCCTTCAGGAAGCACTAGGAACGAGGCTTCCTGCCAGCTCTCTCTGCTTCTCTTGGTTGCCCTTCATCTCCTCATGGCTAACCTAGCCTATCTGGAATACTATTTTCTTCACCATCCTAAGCCAGAGTTTACAATGGCCCGTGGTCAGCTATGGCCCGACCAGTCTTTGAGACTTCACTTGTCTCAATTTTCTAGAAAGAAGTGAACTGAAGATTAGAGCTGATGTTTCTAGATGTGATTCTGTCATATTTACAAATCAAAGTCAAATTCTTCTATACTTCTATGAAGGTGACTCAACCTTGTCCACTCCTCAATCCAACCTTCTGTCCCACAAACAGAGACTGACCCCTCCCATTCAGCCTGCTATGGTCCCAAATACCCCATTTGTATGCATGGTCTGTGCACTGTCTACTCCTTTTGAAAAAAGATTTATTTATTTTTATGTATATAAGTACACTGTAGCTGTCCTCAGACACGCCAGAAGGTGGCATCAGATATCATTAAAGATGGTTGTGAGCTACCATGTGGTTGCTGGGAATTGAACTCAGAACCTCTGGAAGAGCAATCAATGCTCTTAAGTGCTTAGCCCCTACTGTCTGCTCTTTTATCCCTATCTAGAGTATCTGCTTTGTCCCTGCTTCAAAGCTCTGGGGCTAAAATAGAATGACTAAGTATAGAGGCTTTAATATAAATAAACATAATTTTGACTCTATGCTTCACAGCTTACTATCCAAACTAAACCAAATCCCATTGATAAAACAGAAGCAATGGTACATACAGGGTAAGGAGTAGTAACTGGGCTAGATACCATGTGTGATGGACAGAGCACAGTGCCCAGCATAAAGTACATGTTCAGTAAACACCAGTGATTCCTGTGGTTAGTACAGAAGTTCTCCTAGGTCTATCTGCCTAGCACAGCTCCAGCTGTATGTTTATCCTAAAGGTCTGGTCTCCCCACCTCTGAATCGTAGAGTGACAATCTTCCTGAGTTCCTGTCATTCTTAGCTCTAAGACCTGGGCACATGCCTCGTTAACTTTTGTGATTTTGTGCGTGTAGCATCTTGTCACCTCAAAAGAGGTGTCTTGCCTTAAGTTCTTGGAAAAGAGAGAGAGTGATGATTTTCATTTATTAGCTTCCTGCATAGTGACCCCAGTTTGTAGCTGTTGAAATTTTTTTTTTTTTTTTTTTTTTTTGGTTTTTCGAGACAGGGTTTCTCTGTGTAGCCCTGGCTGTCCTGGAACTCACTCTGTAGACCAGGCTGGCCTCGAACTCAGAAATCCCTCTGCCTCTGCCTCCCAAGTGCTGGGATTAAAGGCGTGCGCCACCACCGCCCCGAATAGCTGTTTAATAATTTGTTTTAAACTGAAGACTTTCAATATCATGTCCATGTTATCAACTAGATTCACGCTGGTGCAGTGACTGGAGGGTCATTATGTTAGGGAGAAAGTTCTCCCCAGAGTCATCATGTTGGGAGCTAAAACTATATGTCTCTTAGAAGAAAGAAGGGGAATGCTTCATGACGTTGGAATTAGCAGTGAAATCTTGGCTCCCACACTAAGGACAAAAGCAACAAAATTAAAATTAGGCAAACTGGACTACATCAGAACCAAGGGATTTTGGACATCAAAGGGCACCATCAATAGAGTAGAAAGTAGTATAATCATGGAATAGCATAATGTATTTACAAATGATCTGTCTGATTGAAACTGAGGACCCAGAACATAAAACAGCTCAACAAAAACAAAACAAGCAACCCAATTTAAAAGTGAGCAAAGACTTTGCACTCAGGTTTCTCCAAAGAAGGTATCCAAATACCCACTGAACACACAAACACGCTTGCCCAGGAAGAGAAGAGACGCCACTCCATAGCTGTTGGAGTCGGCTTCTATAAGGAAGGAGGTGTCAGAGTGGAGGATGTTGCTTAGCACAGAGCGCACATGGGCTTGGCTATGGCTGCTCAGGGTGGGTGAAACCGGCCTTCCACCTCTGGCAGCAAAACTGAAAAAACAAAAATAAAAGTAACGGAAAATATCAAGTGTTGGCAAAGCCCTGAAGAAGTTGGACTACTTATGCATTGGTGATAGTAATATGAAATGGTGTAGCCATTATGAAAACGGTATGTCAGCCTCCTCTGGATCCAATAATTGAAAACAAGGACGTGAGCAGATTATTTGTATTCTCATACCCATACAATAGTCTTCACAGTTCACATTTGTATATTCTTCATGGTAGACAGGGTGGAGACACCCAAGTGTTCACTGCCAGATGAGCAGAACAGGAAGTAGAACCATGTACACACAGTGCTATAGTGTTCCATTGCAAAGTCGGAGGGCAATTCCAACTCACAACAAAATATGGATGTATCCTGGAGACATTATGCTAAGTGGAGCAAGCCACCAGTCACTAGGACCAGAGGCTATGACTTCACTCTTAGGAGGTTTTTAGAGGAGTCAAATTCATAAAGTCAGATAGTAGAATGGCACTAAGATGCGGAGTTGTTGTTTAATAGATCCATCATTTCATTGGGGAAGATTAAAAAAGGCCAGGCCCTGGAGATAGATAGAGTAAGAATTGCACAGTACTGTGGATGTGTCCAGTGTCACCGAACTATGCACTTGGGAGTGTTTAGACAGTAGATTTTGTGTATATTTACCATAAAATTTTATATGTGTTTTATTACACACACAAAGAAACCTAGTGAAAGTGAATGGCCATTCCCTGGCTGCACATCTGTCCCACGAGCAGAATTTGATGCATGGTGTTAGAGAGCTCACAGCCTTCTCTGGCTCATCCACGATCCCTTTTAACATCCCCAGTTCTACAGTGACGCCAGACCCATGAGCTGCGAGAAGTCTTCAGGTACCTCAGTGGTCGTCCCTGGCTTTATAGACCTATAGGAACTGTATCAGTTCCCAGGTCCCTCACAGCCTTCCTTGTAGAAGCCTGCGTGGTGCCAAGGCCAGAGAATGGGCACATTAATCATTATACACAACCAATCATTCCATAACCCAACACTCTTCTGTCATCTGCTAGCTCTGAGGACCTAAGAGTGACATATTCTAGACCATGGATTTTGGGAGACAAGGGTCTCCTATACATGAATAATTGTTTTTAATTTAATTTATTTATTTTTTTACTTATTCACTTTACATCCCATTCACTGCCCTGCCTCCATCCTCCCCCCCGCCCCATTACTCCCTCCTACAATTCTTCCTCCCTTCCCTCCCCTTCTCTTCTGGGTGGGTACTCTCCTCCACACGGTATCTCCCCACCCTGGCACTTCAAGTCTCTGCAAGGCTAGGTGCTTACATGAATAATTTTTAAAGCCTGATCAAGCCACAGCCCCTTCCAAAGGCAGCAGGGCTGAAGTGGGCCATCTCCACTCCCCATACTCTCAGGCTATTGCAGGAGGAGTCTTGAATCAGATCTCACAAAGAAAGAACCATCAAAAAAAAAAAAAAAAAAATCCCATTTGTTATTTCCTGTGCCCTCCATCTGGAAATATCTTTTATCTGGCAACTTTTGCAAAGCAGATTGAATTTTGAAGGAGGCCCCTCCAGCTTTTTCACTGGCTTTCCTATCGCTCCAGGAAGTCATTTCCACCTTAACCTTCAGGAGGTCATGGAGTGGTGACTCTGGGATGGGAAACTGGACCGGCATGAAGGGGCAGCCAGTCTTTGGAAATGTGAGGTATCTTTAACTCCCCAACAGCCACACGGAACGCAAGAGTTAAGTCTGGCTGATTCCTGCACATGTACTCCTCCAACTCAAACATTACTTCCTTAGGGAAGTCCTCTACACACACACACACACACACACACACACACACACACACACACACACACCACTCCCAGCACCAATGGGATCAGAGCTTTACCTTTGCAGGACTGAACTACAAACTCAGATCTCACTTTGTAAATTTCCATATTAGGATCATTAGGCTGAGCCTGGTGCCCCAGCGCTGTTCAGAATTAAACTTAAGAGCATCTGGTAGAATGTGGTACTCAGTAAGTACTGCTGAAGGAACGAATGAATTGACTAGTCAAACATATCTTACCTGCCTCTCCACACGTCACTGCAGACCCAGGTAGAAATGCCTGCCTTCTTTCCAGAAAACGTCAGGAACTCAGCTTAAGTAGTCAGGAGAAAAGAGTGTGCGTTTGTGTGGGTGGTGGCGTTTGTGTGGGTGGTGGTGGCCGGGGAATCCTTATCTTCAGTTGGAGAAATGTTTCCTCAGGTCCTTGATAAAGCCGGGAAAAGTGCCCTCAGGGCTTCTGATAGCAGACAAGTGTCCTTGATAGAGGATAGGGTCTGGGTGGGGCAGGTCAGGCTTTGGCCTGGGCAAAGAGATGGATTCTAACGGTCTCTCTGCTGTGAAAAGGCTGCTTCCTGCCCAGTTTCCCCCCTCCTACCAGCTTGTTAAAGGAGAGGTACCTTCTTCAAGGCGTTCAAGGAGGGATGTTCTGGGCAGTCTGAGGAAGCCAGTGATCTGGCTTTGGATTCTTAGAAATCCCCCAGGAGTTGAAAAGTTCATTCCCATCTAATAGGAGAAGAAACTGGGACAAAGCCCTTGTGAAAACTGTAAGTCTGCCTCAACTAGAGAGTCACAGGACGGTTGCTCACTAGACTCTGGTATTCTGGCTTACAGGTCTTAAAAAAAAAAAAAAAAAAAAAAATGTGTGCCTTAGTTTCTTTTCCAGTTGCGGTGATAAAACACCATGATGAAAACAGCTTGAGGGAGATAGATTATCTAACACACAGTTCCAGGTTCCAGTCCTTCCTCGTGGTAAAACCAGGGAAGTAGTGCTCGGAGCAGCTAGCTACATTCCATGTCAAGAAAGAAGACGGGAGCAGTGACTGCATACTTGGGACTCAGTGCTTTATCCATTTATATAGTTCAGGATCCCAGCCTGTCAGGCAACATCCTCACCCACGTCGGATTAATACACTAATACACATCCATTAATACAATAGAGATAACCCCCCACAGGCATGCCCAGAAGCCCACGATGCTGTCAAGTTGACAACACTGATGTGTTTACAGATGCCTGTGGAAGCCAGAGGTTGAAGGTGGGTGTCTCTCTCTATCACTCTACCCACTCCACTGCTCTTTATTTGAGCCAGGAACTCACTGAACCTGGGGCTCATTGACTGACTAGACTGACGTGCATCCGGTCTTTCCTTGATGGGATCATGGGCACGTGCTACCACACCTGTTTTCCTTGATGAATGTTGGGTATCATTTTAAACTTGAGTCCTCACTGAACCATCTCGCCAATCCTCAAGGAAATCTTTCGAGAATTTATTTTTCAATAGGAAGGGATTCATGAAATAAAACTGGACAAAGGCCATATTATCTAGGAAGTGGCCTTTGACATGGGCTCCACCATTGCCTTTGAGTACTTCAGGGAAAAGATGGCAGTTATAAAAACATTTACCTATGGTTACAAACAATTGCTATATATTTTTTTAACTGAGAAGGTACTATTCGCCAGATTATGCTTTCCTTACATAATCCCTGATAGTCTTGCGAATCAGTAGTAGTCTTATTCTAACTGTGTAGATAGAAAAACTGAGAGTAAGAAAATTTTGCTGACAGAGGCCCAGAATTGCAGGTGTGTATGAGATGGAATTGAAACTCAGGTTTCTTGACTCTGTACATCCCCGTGCTCTCTCCTGTTTAAAGGCATTGACGGCCAAAGCACACCCCGTCTGAGCCAGTGACTGTGGATAAGTGGGAAGTTTATTCTTATACAAGCATAGGCATCAAGGAGAATATGTGGGTGAGGAGTCCCCTGACAAGAGGGTCTCCTGACAATTGGAAGAGTATAGGGTGTAGAGGAATCATTGAGTGAATGTGTAAGAAGCTCTTGAAATCCCGAGTGAATGTGTATATTGTTGACAAGGGTACAACCATATCGAGGACCCCAGTGCTTGCTTCAGATCCGTCGGAATAGCAAAGTCTACCCTGGTAAGGCTCATCAGGCAGTAATGCCTTCCTCTGGTCTGACTGTGAATGTTGGCATGTGTGCAAATACTATCAATTGTAGCTTCTTCATAGGAGCCCCATCTGAGCCTACCTTCTCTGTACATGTGTGTCTGTGTGTCTGTCTTTCTTCATTCCTTTGCCACCCCTGCCAGGTTTTCAGGTCTGACTGTGAATGTTGGCAGTGTGTACAACAACTATTAGTTGTAGCTTCCTCCTCCCCAATGACTACAACATGGGAATGCTAACCTACAGACCTCGTGTTGTCACCAGCTAACCCTTCTTCCTGTACTGGGCATAAGAGCTCTGAGGTTCCACATTCTTATTGCATAGCAGACAACACTCCATCAGCAGCACAGCCCATGTGTGTGTGTGTGTGTTCTCTTTCTTCATTCACTTGACACCCCTGCCAGGTTTTCAGGACCAAGCTATGCAGGACACAAGAGAGAAAGGGAGTCTGGCTCTTTGGGTACAGATAGCAGACAGGAATGCACTCCCTGAACAAGGCTGAGGTCAGGGGAGGGACCCGGATTAACTTCAGAGGATCTGTTCTGGAATCTAGGATAGGCCTGGAGACAATGGCTCAGAGCTCGAGAGCCTCTGTTGTTGCTCTTACAGAGCACCCAGGTTTAGTTTCTAGCACCCACATAGTGGGTCGCAATTGTCAGTAACTCCAGGTCTTGGGAAACTCAGCATTGTTTTCTGGTCTCTACACGCACCAAGCACACATACAATGATATGCATACATACACGCATGCAAACACAAATAAGTACAAAATGAAAATTAGGAAAGGCAAAAAAGGGAAAGGCTGTGTTTCTTCTGTGAGACTTTCTAGGTACAACAGAACCGGAAAGAGTTGGAGCAGCTGATGGTTTCTGCCCCAGTGCTTTCAGTGTTAGCAGTTTGGAGTTGCCATTTTGTTGTGAGCAACTCCATGCACTCAACTCATCTCTCCACAATAGACTCTAGCATTCAGTTCAGTGTGCCACAATTCTTGCTAATGCAACTTATATAGAGATGGTACCAATATTAGGTAGCCATCTTACTATGTGAAATCTACCTGTAAGCAGGAGGGTCCCTGTAGCAATGTCATGCCAAGCGACCAAGGACAGCCAAGCCTTAGGGAGTTCAAAGTACACAGTACAACATTTGCCTTTGATTCCATAGTGATTGTGTTGGGCTCCATGGATGTTTGCCTTCAAACTTCCTCCACACACAGAAGGATTTGCTATGCTCCTAGAGGGCAGGTGCTCTTCCCCAGACAATGGACAAGTCTTCGTCAGCCACCATATTTGGGCTCTTTGGTAGACGTGTCATTGATGCCACTCTCTGTGTCATGCAGGGTGATAGAACTTTCGGCTTTTCTCTGCTGCTTCCAGTTTCCCAGTGTGACCATATTGCAAGCTCTCCCTTAGTGGTACCCTTTTGACCCACACTTAGACTCAGAGCAATAGGTAGGAAATGGGCTATGGCTCTCTGGGACTTTGACATTGCAACAGTGCAATTCAATTTCAAAGTGTTAAAGCAATGTTAAGGCACTTGTCAGAGTTAGCCTCGGGTAGTGTGAGTTTGAGCAGTAGAGACCTCAGAATAGCCATCAGACTGGCACAGGTGAACCTGGTTCCTCTGGGACTCCAACCTCTTATGTTTGTATCATCTGTGGGGCTCAATGCCATTAGCTGCACTCTTCAAGCTGAGGAGGATACAAACACCGATGTGTACACAGGGATAGATATACAACCAGAACTCAGGGCTAGGGGCCAGATTTGATATCAAAGTCCTACCAGTCTGGGCCAGCATAGAAAGGTCAGAGTCTAGCTGAGTACACCAGTGGTCCTTGGTTTTGATGGTTTGTGGTCCAATAAAGAGTGGCTTGCTTTTTTGTACGGTGGTGGATGGTTGGAGAAGGGGTAACAGGTCCGGGGCTGCATGAAGTCTGATCCTTTGGTTATAGCTCTAGCCATATGTATGTACTTATTAGTCTAAGATAGCCTACAGTAGTGGGCTTGCTTTGGGAGGCCTGGCAAAGAAAGTTTTGGTGAGGATAGGATGGGGTGCATTGTGCTCAGTGTGGACAAGGGGAAGAAGCTACAACTTGGATGGTCTGTCTAGTGCGAACACTGTTCGGGTATGCTACACTCTCAGCCCCATAGGAGTAGATGTTTGTGCCTTGGTGTAGACACTTTGATATAGCATGTAGATTACTGGGTGGTAGTCATCTAGGGTGTATAGGTGTAGCTAGGCACCTGCATTGTGGCTGGTACAGCAGAGGCCAGCATAATATGAAGTCAGACTCAGGACACAGTGCATACAAAGATGCACAGAGCAGAATGGACACTTGAAGACATACTTAGTCCTATCCCGGGCTCCCAAATGGGTACCATAATTCCAATAAAAATGGCTGGAAGGCAAAGATGGAGGAGTTGGGTCCAAAAGCTCAAAAGCATGCCTTTTGTTTATCCTCATAGCCACTCAGGATAATAGAATGCTTCTGGCCCACGATGCTGCAGCAGAAGCCTTATATAGTCTGCAGAGATATGAATGATTGACACTGTGCAGCCAATGGTGCCCAGGTGTCCTGGCACTGAGTCCGGAAAACAGTGTCCCAGACACAGCTGTCATCCCTATCAGGCAGGATTGTGTAGTGAGAACTCAAAGGTTTCACAGTCACATTTTCACATTTTAAGGTTCCATAACAGCATTTGTGGCTACCCATTCACAAGAACAGGGACATCTGTGTCCCATAGCTTTGTGTAGCTTCCATGCATTGGCATGTGTAGTCAAGGATAGCTAGCCTCACTCAGGCTTGCTATTTTAGACCACTGGGGTTGGGCACCAGGTTCTCTTTGTCTTCTCCAAGATCTATATGGTGGTAGGTATCACTCCTGGAGCCAATTTCTCAGCCAGCCTGTAAATCCATCATAACCAGTGGCTGTTTTAGGGGAGGCAGTGTCTGGCTTCCAGGTTGGTAGAAATATACTGTCACAGATTTGGCTCTTCTCCCTGTAGCCAGCAGGTCCCAGTTATTATCTGCCCTCCAGTCTGGCACTCGTCCTTTGTGAAGTGAGCCACACTGGAAAGGGACAGCTGAACAGGAGCACTCAGGGCAGGAAACCCATGACTTGGAGCCTGGGTCTCTCTGTCAGAACCAGTAAAGGCATAATGAGGGTGTTTTGTTAAGGGTTAGGGCCCCCCACGAGCAGGAGCCAATGGAGAAGAGGGCAATAAAAGGAAACTAATTTGGGAAACTTCATACCATTTGGAGCTTTAAGAAAAGACTCATGATTGTTGTATCTATGGTAACACAATAGGAGAAGAGAGGTAGGAATGGCCAGGGATTTGTGTCTACTGCAGGGCATGTGGGATAAGGGCTCGTGAAGTCTGGCTTTCCACCACCAGTGCAGTCTCCTCTGTAATCCTGGCTGGAGTCACATGTTGTGTCCAGCTCTGTTTCTTCATGACTGTTCATCTCCAAGGTAGCAGGAGCCATGGGTTGGAGAAGCATCACATTGCAGGAAACCCTGAAGACCAGCCTTTCTGGTTGTGATTTAAGGAGCCATTAACCCATCGGGGATTTCTGAATGGGGTGAGGGCAGTGATGTGTATTTCAGTTCTACTAGGGAGGAGGAAGAGTTGAAGCTGCCACAATGGGGTGCATCATCAGGGAAGGGTTGAAGGAAGGAGCCATCAGGCCAGAAATTAGTGAGTGGACAAGGGCAAGTGACACCCTGTGTGACAGGTCACATGGGAACTGAGGCAGGCTGGACCTCCAGCTGTGATCTCTAACTGCCACTGTGGTTTGAGCATTAACATCTGCCAGGCTGAGCTAAGCCCATGCATCGTCCTGTGTGTTCCTTATACTAAGCCTATATGTATATGTGACTGGCCTCCTTGTTGTATATGATGCCCACACTGCCCATTTTCCATCCCCCGTGCTGCTGCCAGGGTGACTCTTCATAACTCATGTCAGATCATCTCACACTTGAAGCTCTCCAAAGAAGTTCTACTCGCTCAGTCAGAGCAAAAGCCAGACTTCCTCAAGTTTCTGTGTGGTTGACTTAACCAGCTCTGCACCCTCTCTTCTTTGTCCTTTCTCATGGCTTTGGTCACATGGTCACCTGAGCTCCAGGGCCTTTTATTCTTTCCCTTTTCCCCAGAACATTCTTCCCAAGATGCCAGTCCTCATCACAAAGGTCTTCTCTTGTCACGTGAGTTGGATTCTCACGGCCCTGGCTATATCATCCCTTCCCCCTCAGTCCATTTTCTCCACAGCACCTGGAATGCCCTCATGTTGCTTGTTTTTTCAGTTTCTCTCACTGGTGCTGATTTGTAAGCTCTGTCAGGTGAGAGTAATGTTTGCTCATTGACATCTATATATTCTCACTGCCTGGAATGCTCCCACCATGTAGTAGATGCCCAGTCAATGCTGGTTGAATGGATCACTAAAGCTTCTAGTATCATCCTAACTTGCTGTTAGGAGAATCTGAGGCTGAAGAAGGCCAAACAACTTGACCAGGCAGGATAGTTAGTGGTTGACCAAGTCAAATTCAATCCTAAAATATTCTGACCACAAAACCAGGCAGTGTTCCATGCTACCAAGTAATTTTAGACACTTGTGACTGAGAAAGGGGTCAGTCACAAACAGAAATGAAGACAGGGAACAGGTTGGACTGATGCAGAAGATGGGTGACAAATTTACTTGAGATTCTGCTTCTCTCTGAAGTCAAGCGTCGCCACTTGAGCACTTCATTTGTGTCAGCTGGTGTGTGGGTACTAGGAACTTAAAATGAATTAGAAATGGTCCCCATCCTTGAAGCATCAGCTTGTCTACAGGTTAATTGTCAAGGATATACCCACCAGACTACTGCCACCCTGGATCCTGGTGATGGGCTCATAGCCAGACCATCCTAGCCAGTGTCCATCCTGGCCAGACAGCAGCATCTAACTTGTGCATTAGATCAACAGTCTGTGGGCAGTTATATTGTGTCAGACCAGAATCAGATTGGTCAAAGGCCTATATTCAAGGACCCATAGATATAATAAGAACGATGCAGACAGAGAGCTACATTAATGTTTTAGTCAATATATATATAACAGCCCTAAGATTATAAAGGAGATGAAACCTCTCCTTGTTTGTTTTGTTTTGTTGTTTTGATTTGATTTGAGACAGGGTCTCATTTTATATTGCTCTGGCTGGCCTGGAACTCGCTGTGTAGAACATGCTGGTCTCAAACTCATAGAGATCTACTTGCCTTGGTCTTCTCAGTGTTTTAAAGGCATGACATACCATGCCTGGGCAAATGAAATTCTTATTGCCTACAAGTTTGTGTTAAGCTATGTTATTACAAAAGAGCCACAAGGTTTAAAATGTGAAGTATGCAAAGTTAGATGTTATAATAAGCTAAGGCTAGTTTTTTTTTTCCAGGAAAGAATTATACTTTATTTTTATGTGTATAAATGTTTTGCTTGTGTATATGTCTGTGCACCAAGTACATGCCTGGTATCCTCAGAGATCAGAGAAGGAAGGAATCATAGAGAATGGTTATAAGCTATCATAAGGGTGCTGGAAACTGAACCAGGCTCTTCTGTAAGAGCAGCAAGTGCTCTGAACTGCTGACCCATCATCTTTCCAGACCTAAGAGAGAATAATAATAATAATTTAAAAACCATTTAGCATTTGTAGGAGTGATATTTAGAAAACGGCACCCCGTCTGGCTTGTTCCCAGGCAGCCGCCATGTTCCCGCTGCTCCTCGGCTCTGACCAGGGCTCCAGTTAGCTAGATTTGCAGGCCCTGGCACCCACGAGACGCCAGCATGGGGGATGGCTCTGCCAATCTACCACACTGCATCCACAAACCTCGGCTGAACCCCAGACAATATCTGCCATCTTAGCAGTACCCGGGAGAATGAAGACTCTTAATGCTTAAAGATTATCCAATGTATTTATATATTTGGAAATGCTCAAATAACAAGATGTCCACACAATTAGAATTGTTACCCAATAGCTAATCTTTTGATAGAAGTTGTTACCCAGGACTGCTTTCGACCCATCCGTCTTCCTCCATGGTCGAAAACCTCCTCCTCCTCCCCTTCCTGTCTTTCTCCCCTCCCCTTCCTCTTTTTCTCCCCTCCTCTTTCTCTCTTCTTCTCCCAGCTCCACCTCCTCTTCTACTGCCTAATCACCAGCCCTAGTGTGAATACAGTGTAGCAGAATAAATATCCTGCTACAAGCATTGCCTAAGGTACCAGCTTCAGGAAGTCGAGAGGGGTACACAGCAACATCCTAGGTCTCCCACACATGCATCCTTTACTCACCAACAGCAGGAGCCTGGCACAGGTACACTGAGTTTCATCTTCGATTACTGCATGGTTTAGCATCTGTATATTCAGATACAGATACCACTGTGTTGGAAACTCCCGCAGGTTTCAGCATAGTTTCATGAAGCATAAGATTGAAGCCTAGGAACACCAGACTGTACTAATGTGAGTTCATTCAGTGTTTGCATGGGAACAAAGTCCCGTAGCCGTGCATTTCTCAGAACATACCTATGTTCTCAAACGATGCGTGGCTGCTCTTCATTCACTGATTCTTTCACTCGTCAGATCAAAAACAAATACTTGTCATGGACCAAACACTCTTAGACTCAGGATATAAGATCATGAACAAAATAGACACTGCTGTCCCTATAGCCAAGGAAGTTACTCCCTAGAATGACCAGTCTGGTTGTCAACTTTACTAGATCTGGAATTGACTACAAGAAAAGCTGCTGGCATTCCTGTGGTGAGGTTTTTTAAATTTTAAAATATATTTTTTTTAATTTTTTAAAATATTGTTTAATTTTTAAAAATATTCATTGTGTTTTAAATGAATATGTGAATGTGGGATTTTGTCCTCCAGTGCAGGTGCCTTTGGGAGACCAGAGGCTTTGGATTCCCTTGGAGCTGGAGTTATGGGTGGTTGTGAGCCATCAGATGTGGATACTGGGAACAGAACTCAAGTCCTCTACAAGAGTGGTTCGTATTCTTTACTGCCAAGCCAGCTCTCCAGTACCTGTGAGGGAGTTTCCTGACCAACTGTCTGAAGCAGGAAAAGCCACCCTAGGTGTTGGAGCACTTCCTGTTGGCAGCCTAGCCTCTTACCTGTCTGCCTTCATTCTCGCTGGCAGGTGCATGTACTGCCTGCCTTTCTTTATTCGCATCAGGACCCAACCAGGACTTCCACCATCGACTGAAGAACACTGGCTTTTCAGTAATCCTCCAGGCCTCCGGTGCCTGATTGACACTGATACATCCAGCTGTGTGGACCCAGCAATTTACAGGTTCTTGGCTGCTCTAGTGTGGGACAGCCATTGCTGGGCTACCCAGACCATATCATGTGAGTCAAACTAATAAATCCCCTTTCCCTCTTTCATTCTATATCCATCTGTTGACTCTCTTTCTCTAGAGACCCATGACTAATGCACAGCCTAGTGTGAAGTAATTACAGTATTAAGTGATGTTATTATTGTGAGGATTATTAACATGAATGACTAATGCGGTGTAAGTGCCAGCATGTGTCCAGACACTTCTGTGGTTTTTCTCACGAATTCTCATCATAGCTAGTAGATCCCACATATGTATTACAGACAAGGAGACAAAGGCCTCAGAGAGCGTAAAATGATTATCTAGTAGGACAGTGGTAAATTTCAGTCACTTGCCAGTAAAGTCAGAAAGCCTTCTCATCAAAATTCAGTTTTTCAGATGGTGTCTGAGGGAGGTTGAGTTTGTCTAAGCAGAAACACTGGAGCAAGAATTTGGGATGATGAAGACAGAGGATCTGCTCCATGGGGGAGCTGACCCATGGGCAAGACAGGCTGTGTAAAATGCTAACTCACCTTGTCTGGCAAGACAAGTGGAGTCTCCCTAATGTCCATATCCTTTCACTGGTCCTGGGTGGTGGTAGGAACACTTTCTCGTCTGTCTTGGTTTTGTAAGGACAATCTCAAACCCTGCAGACCCGCTCACTAGCAAGGTTACTCCAAGTCCTTTGTTATAACCCTTGTCTTCTACTTAGTGTGGGACTGTGTTCAGAAATGTGAATAAGAGTAGTGACCTGGCTTGTTCATTACACACACACATACACACACACTGGGGGGGGGTGTAAACATCAACCTCTTTGGGAGATTATTGAATGCCCCCCCCTCTTTGCAGCTGGTGCTGAAGGGAAAATTAGCAGTTCCCAAAGACATTAGCAGCTGCCAACTCACACTGTGAGCACCTGTCTCACCCTGGGTTTGTCCAAGTCTCAGCATCTGAGTCACCTGCTCTTCCTCCCTTCTGGAATGCCCAGAACACCATGAGAGAGCCTTGAAGACTCCAGCCACCTTCATAGTTGTTTTGATTGTAAAGGACTATTCTAATTACTGTGTCCTCTGACTTTTTGAAGAAGCAAGTTTCCTGGAGGTCCTGCATGCACTGGAGACTTAATGAAGCCTGCTCACCAGCAGGCGATGTAATCCGGTGACTCCTGATCAAATCCAACCTGTCTGTCCCACTGATGCCTCTGGGCTAATTGCTCTGCTTCACACCTGTTCCTTCTCAGGAGGCCCTGGTACCCTAACAACTGGTGCCTCTGCCACCTCCTCACATGCCAGGACACCCGCAGGTCCTTGGGAAAGCAGCAAAGCCCTTCCCACAGCCTGAGGGGCTGTTCCCTCTGAACACTGCTGGTCTTTCAAGGGTTGCATATCCAGTGCTTGGAAGGCTGAGCCTGCCTGTGGCTTGACAGTCTATCTGCCAGCCTTCTGGAAACCTTCACCCTTCTACAGGCCCTTTCATGCTATGTATGCTTCGTGAAGATCACCAGGCCAGCAGAGACATTCACTGGGCTGGGCCCGACTTGAGCAAGCTCTGCATGGCGCGATTCCTTATCCAGACTTTCCACCCTCTGGCTCAGGATTTGTTCTATTTGGGTTTTTTTTTGTTGTCTGTCTGTCTGTCTGTTAGTTTGTTTGTGATGCTGAGTGTGCGCACGTGTCCGTGTGTGGTGTGTATACTGAAGGTCTTGCACATGCTAAGCAAGTGTTCTACCACCAAGCAACTTCTCCAGCCCTTCCATGATGTTGATGAGCCGCTGCTCTGAACCCTCCAACAGATCACTGCAGTTCTACAAAGGAATCAGTGGCCAGGTCCCACACTATTCCCTCTCCCCCCTGTAGCCCTTTCCAATGCTCCAGCATCTCTGAAAATCCTATGCATCTCTCACTTTTTACTCAGGTCTTCCCTCTGCACCACCAGCAAGAATGTACCTTTCCTTCAGGCTCCATAAATCACTCAGCTATTTCAGTAAAGGGGGCTGTTCCAGGAACTTCAGAACAAGCTTAGGTTAAAACCTTGGTTCAGCCACTTGTGAACTCCACAGACCCAGTAAGAGTACTCGGGCTCTCAGAACCTACACCGCTCTTACTTCTACAGCAGAGACCTCGGTGCTTACTTTGCAGGGTTGCAGGCTGGTTGAGAGGCTTAAATGAGGTAACAGCAGGAAGGAGCTTGCACAAGTACCAAGATTACATAATGCACAGGCATCATCCTAACCAGTGATAATTTTGAGGTATGGATTTTATCATTGCTGAAGTAAATGTTACATTCATCTCACCTGGCTGTTCTTTTGAACTTCTCGGACCTAGAACTGTTAGAAGTGCATAAAAGTCACTTGGAAACACCTGATTTTTTTTATTGACTGAATAAAAGGACACTTGAGGTTCTCTTTCCACTGTCTTTGCCACATAGTTTCTTTTCAACAGCTATGCTGGCCTGAGTCTTCCAGACCACCCCAGGTGCTCTCTCTTTCCCAGCACCTCACCGTCCTTATGAACTCTTTGTCCTGAAGTCTGGCATGCATGCTGTTGTTACCATTCTTTGAAACGGCCCCATCTATCAGCTGCCTCCTCCTGCATGCATCAACTGTCTGCCAGGCCAGGCACTGTCCCAGGCTGACAGCTCACCCCACCTCACCCCTAACTCTCTTCCCAGCATCAGCAGCCTACCCCCATCCAAAGATAACTTTTATAGCTGATCTCTGGCGGCACCTCCTACCTTCCAATTAGGAGCCTGTCAACACGCAGACCATCACTCTTCCTAGAGTGGCTGACAACACGAGAGCCTGCCGAGGCTGCTCTGGGAAAAGAATAAAGGGAAATTATTTCCATGGTGCAGTAGTACTGAGCCCAGAGGTGGAATCTAGGTGATTCTGACTTTGGGCCTGCCTCCTTCTTCGGCACCAAAAAATCTGCAGTACCCATGTGGTAGCTGGTACCCAGTTGGGTAAATAAGCACAAGGGTACTGAAAATGCCAAGGGCACAGGGCTAGCTAGCAGACTCCAATTAGCTTTCCTCTCTCATACAGGTAAATAATTAAGTTAGCTCACTCATGCTTTAGTGAACTCCCCTTTCCTTTAGTGGTTAAATATGAACCGATAACCAGAAAGGAGAGATGACAGTCTCTGCTGTCTTTCTTCTAGCCCCTTAAATCCTCATTCCTTAGACTCTATGACACACAGGGACATTTGCAGAAGCTGCAGCCCATGAAGGAAGTATGACACAATCTAACATTTTTCTTATCTGGCAGTGTGGTCTAGTGGTTTGCACAGGGGCTGTGCAAGTCGGAAGTCTGGCTTTCTATTTCTGGGGCTGAAGGGAAACTGTGTAACAACAGCCTTTGTTCCTTTGCTTGCTCTCACTTTCTCTTTCTCTTGGTCCCAATCCTGAAGCCATGCTGGCCTAAGCAGCCAGGGATTCAGAAAAAAAGGGGAATGCCCCTGCCCCACCCCTGGGCCATGCTTCAGCCTCAGGTGAGGCTGTGAAGGCTAGCATACTTCAAGCACGGGCTCAGAGCACGCTGAGGGGTGAGCGGGAGAGTGGTTTAGAGCCAGGACCGTGAAAAGGCAGGGATGTCAGGCTAACCACATCAAACGAACCCCTTACTCTTTCTTACCACTTTGAGCCTGCAGCTGTGGGTAGCTCTGAGGGTGCAGATTTTGTAAGCTAGGAGCCCTGGTGCCTGGACAGGGAGGTAGGAATAAGCTGGACCTTGCTTTGCCCTCAAGGGAGTAAATCCGGAAGTAAGGACAAGGGTGAGTTCTTTGATTTGAAGTAGGAAAGAGTTGGGGAGAGAAAATGTTACAACAGATCTGATGAGTGAGAGTACATTACAATCAGATCTGCCCTCAAGGGCATAGGACATACTTTCTTTATGGCTGAACCTGGGACATTTTATTTGGGAAGAGAGATCTATCCCAAACCAGCCCAATTTAGAGAGACATATGAATTTCCAGAGAATCCTATTGCATCTCAGCCTTCAAAACACATAAGATTTAAGCAGCCTTGAAACAGATAGAAAGAAACTTTTCCACATTTGGCCAGAGAAGTACACTATAACTATGTGAGATCTTCGCTGTATCTAGAAAGAGCAAAGACAAGCTGAGGACACTGGTCATGGAACATGTCATTTCCTTCCTCATTTCTACCCCACTGATCTCAAGTTCTGCTACTGTATACATCTGAGTAACCAGAAAGCAGCGAGATCTTGAGGGGTGTCTTTAGAATAAGACCCTGGAGAAGCTCCAGGCTGAGCCTTAGGCTGGGGATCAGAGGGCGTCTGCCATGGGCTGACTATCTCCTTGGGGCTCTGGACACTTCCAAGGGATGTTCATGTACTATTTTCCAGTTTAACTTGATGTAGTAGCTGTGGTACAAATATAGCATTTCATGAGAGTGCGGTATTTTACTGCAGCAGAGGCCAGCGGGCAAGGGGAGGTCTGGGGAGCTTGAAAGAAAAGCACAACAGTTTCTTCAGAGGAGCAATGTCAAGGGAAGACACACACGCTACTGTCACTACAATGTTCACACTCAAGATGCATGCCAATAGAGTTGATAAGCAGGTATGATGCTGTGTTCAGATGCATCCAAAGCGATTGTACTAGATGGTTTTATGTCAACCTGACACAAGCTGGAGTCATCAGAGAGGAAGGAGCCTTAACTGAGAAAATGCCTCCCTGAGACCCAGCTGTAAGGCATTTTCTTAATTAGTGATCAATGGAGGAGGACCCAGCCTACTGTGTGTGGTGCTGTCCTTGGGGTGGTGGTCATGGGTTCTATAAGAAAGCAGGCTGAGCAAACCATGAGGAATAAGCCAGTAAAGAGCACCCCTCCGTGACCTCTGCATCAGCTCCTGCCTCCAGGTTCCTATCCTGCCTGAGTTCCCATCCTGACTTCTTTTGGTGATAAACAGCAATGCGGAAGTGTAAACCAAATTAACCCTTTCCTCCTTAACTTGCTTTTTGGTCCTGGTATTTTGTCAAGGTAATAAAAACCCTGAGATAGCTATCTTGGGGAGCACATGGCCCATGAATTATAGTCGGACATGCCTATGTGTAGTTAGAGAAGCCTGAACTGAACTGAACTCAGGCATGGTAGTGCATACCTTTAATGTCAACACTCATGAGGCTGAGGCAGGATTACAATTAATATTTCCATGCCGCCGGGCGGTGGTGGTGCACACCTTTAATCCCAGCACTTGGGAGGCAGAGGCAGGTGGATTTCTGAGTTCGAGGCCAGCCTGGTCTACAGAATGAGTTCCAAGACAGCAGGGGCTACACAGAGAAACCCTGTCTCGACAAAACCAAAAAAAAAAAAATAGTTCCATGCCAGTCTGGGCTACCTAGAATACATACTGTTGCCTCTCATTGTCTGCATCTCCACTTTTTGTAAGTGAAAACAATAAAATTCTATCAAGGCTTATTGAAATATTTTAATAAGATATTCAAAGACAGATAAAATGACATTCCATGATTATAATTTATGGCCTATGGTAAGTTATAGTTCTTTGCCATTTGTCCCAAACTGTATGCTGAGACTTAATTTATTTCAAAGATGGGTTTTCAAGCCAGTGCAATGGCTCAGTAGTCAAAGCTATTAACAACCTGAGGTCAGTGCCCAGAGCCCACATAGAAGGACAAAACTGATTCCCATAATTCTCCTTGTACCTACACACACACACACTCACACACACACTACAATTTAAACAAATTTTGAAGAAAGTCAGAGGCTCTCATTATGTCACATTATGTTGCTGAGGTTGGTCTTGAACTATAAGGCTAAGTACACACCTTATAATGCTTGCACTTATTTGTGCAAGCGTAAGGCCTCAGAGGAGCTGGCAGGACTATGGGTATATACTCTCTGCCCATTGCAAAACTTATTTTTTCTTAATAAAAAAAAGAGTTTGCATTCAATTCTAGCCTGTTGTTCAGAAAGAGAAATCTTTCTGTTTGCAAAGGCAATCAAAGTAGCTGATCCCATGTCAGGATGTAACCAAGGTTTATGATGGCTTCCCAACCAGTGTAGCCCTGAAAATGATAAGCGAGGACCCCACACTGCTCCACCAGACACGGGAATGTATTTGTCTCATTTCTTTCCAGTGTGCTCCCATCTTTCTTGACAGGCAAGGTAGCTTAAGCTGGGTCTAGACATGTCTGAACCAGTCTGATACCCACAGGGTACCTCCCTTCCCAGGACCTAATTACCACAGGATCAAGGGGCTTTGCAGAGGACAGCTTGTCCCAAGAAGGAGCAACACTGAAGGGAGCATCTGTCTCATTTGAGGACAAAGGTAAGAGTGGAGGGAAGGCAGATGCGTTTCCGAGAACAGCTCTGGGGCATCCAGTGGAGTCCAAAGCAAGTGAGCTCGAACAGAAGAGGGGGTGAAAATTGAATCAAAGGCTTTTCACTGTAGTGTCCAAGGAACAGTGAGACACAAGCCACTGGGGCAGGTTGTTCGGCTGGGAACAAAGATGATGGCACTGGAGGCTTCAGAAGATACTACCTAAGGGGTTATACTTGCCTTGGTTTTGGAAAACAACTTCCCATTTTGAGGTCCTTTGCTGACTCATTCATTCATTCACTCACTCATTCAATATGTTTATTGAATGTCTGTTATGTGCCAACTTAAGCATCAATATGTTTTGTGCAGAAAATCAGCACCATCCATACACAGGAATCTACAGAAATATTCCTAGATATTTGCTTGCGCAACCACAGAGGTGAGAAGAATGTGACACGGGGTCTGGAATTCCTTGCAGGTCAGAAGCCAAGGGATCCAATCTGCTCCTGCATAACTATTCCCATTGCTATACTCTGTGTGTGTGTGCATGCACATATGCATGCATGTGCACAGGCTCGCTTGCATAAGCATGTGTGCATGTTTGCAGGTAGGTGGAAGCACATGCTTGATACACTGTTCCTCTCAGTCTGCTTTTGTGGCTTGTACTAACCAGTTCCTATTACTCATCTGTAAAGCAAAAAGGGCAAATTCTGTTGTCTTCAAGATCCCCCATTTTATTTAAACTTCTCCAAATGAGAACTCTTGAGTCCTTATAATAAAAAGAATTATGAACCAGACATTTTAAAAACTGTTTATATTGCTTTGTGATTTTTAGCTTCTGTAATGATGCATGACTCTAATTGCTTGCCTTGACCCCTCTCTGTGGCATGATTAGAAGCCCTTGCCTTCAACCCCTTAGTACCACACAGTCACAAGTTGAAAAATAATAGCTAACATGGATTTTTAAAGTGAATCCTTCTGCTTTTTAAGGATTGAGAGATTAAAAATATTTTTTAAACCATGCATGGGCCAATAGGTACATTTTTGATGTATCAATAGCTGGCCAATGGCTTCCAGTTTGCAACCTTTGGTTTTATAAATAGGACTGTGTGATGTCAGAACCAGGATCCCGCCGTATCTTCTTCCTCCTACATAGCTTGAGCAGGACACCATACTTCCCTGGAAGGGAAGTTTCCTTAATGTATGTTAATATTTTAAGATTCATACTCCTCCTGCCCGTGACAGTGTGACTGTTTTAGAACTGTGTGTCATGACTGGATATACTGGCTTATGAGTCTGCCTCTATTTTTGCATTCAAGGCTAGGGAGTGTGCCTGCGTGCTTTTTGTTGGATGCGGGGAGGTTCTGAAGGAGCACTGTCTAAGTACTCAATTTAGTTCCTTTGGATGAGAAGCAACTGGGAAACAGTAGGAAGCCAAGTACCAATTAAGCTAATATATGCCCCACTGCTAGGAAAGCTGACTAATGTCTGCCCTATCAGCGTACGGCCAGAACAGCAGTCTTCTATGCCTTCCCAGAGGCAGGCCAAAGGTCACGCTGAAGGGAGAACCCCGCTGCAAAATGGCCTATGCCACAGCCTAAGGACCTCTCCTTATGGAAGTATTACCAGCAAACAGCTGCCACCCAATGTACTCCATGAGGCCATGCCCAGACCCTCACCTGCCTCAGCAGCTCTAGGGAGCTGAAACAAAGAGGAAACCTGACTCCACCTGCAAACAGATCACAGATACAGAGAGAAGCCTCACAGGGCCACAGTTAGCCTGTGATGCTTTTGTAGGAATTCAAAAGCTGGTCCTCCTCTAGGCCCACGTGGCAGCATCAGGGCATGTGGATTTGGTGAACAGAAGATAAGTTGGGTTCAGCCCCATTTGTCAGTGCTCCTGCTCAAACACAGCTGTGGCTAGCTGGGAGCTCCCATTTGTGAGCTGAGAAGGAGGAGGGCCTAGAATACTCCCTTGGTATTCTTGACATCATTGTCACGAGTCTTGTGACTGTGTTGTCTAATATGGTACACACTAGCCACATGTGGCATTTAAATTTTCACAGAAATCAAATAAAAATTAAAACCCTGTCTTCTAGTCTTACTAGTTTCATGTTAAGTAGTTTTCAGTACCCACCTGTGGCTTGTGGCTATTCTATGAGACAATGCAGATACAGAACTTATCTGCCATTCAGCTGGGTTAACCACCCAAGAGTCCCACCCACCTTACCTTCTCACTCTCCAGACTCTGTCTCTCTCATGGACCTCACCCTCCAACCCTTCAGACCACTCATGCATTCCCAATAATTCGGGTCAAACCCCATCGTCATACTTGAGGTTGACACTGATCCCTCTTGCTAAAATGTCTTTCTTCTACCCATAAGTGTCCGTTCAGTCCAATCCTGCTCACTCTTCCAGGTTCAGATCAAATGACAGCTCCTAAGTCCTCCCGCATTTGACGGTGAGCATTTCCAAAGTTGTAACTGTCACAGCACCTTTCACATTTGGTCGAGTTAGTTGTGGGCCCATGCTGGCTCCACTGCTCACTGGTGCCTGTCTTATTGCTCTCTGTATAAAGAAGGCCTTTAAAGCTGTATTTTGAATGGGGAAAGTCCTTTTCCACAACCTCTCCCATCCTGAGACTCTGTGAATGGAACCTAGGGCCTTATACATGTCACATAAGTGTCCTACTCAGGCTCTTGGTGGTTCATTGTGTGATGCTATTTTTAAGACCATGAGTCATTCCTAATGATTTACTTTTTAGTCACTCAAAAATATAATATTTTTCATTTCATTTTTCATTCTTAGATGCTGTGTGCCCGGGACCTCTCATCTTAGATGCTGTGTGCCTGGGACCTCTCTGAGCCCTAGTAGGTGGTACTAATTTTCCCAAATCTCCTCTAAGAAAACAGAGTCAGGGATGAGTAGTTATCCAAGGTGCCTCAGCTAGGAAATGACAGAGTGGCATTTGGACAGGGAACATACCAATTCCAGGTCCCAGACCCTGAGTACTTCCCCTTTCAGGAAGTGGACAGTGGACACGTAATGCAGTCCCTTCACTTACCTTAAGCAAGACATGGAACTCAGCTGAACAGTGGTTCAGGGCAGCTGGCCCTTGAGTACATGGACACATTTCACCCCCCTTCACCCCAAGAGGAAGCCAAAGCTGATGAGGACTTGTCCTAGGAAGGACTCTTCCTCGGGAGGGCTCTACAGTCTTACATCTCCCTTTCCTGGTATTTCCTTTTCCTCCCCAGCCAACAACCACTCACTTCTTATAACTTGGATACGCAGAAAGGCAAGACTAGCCCATTGGAGAGCCCACAATTCCCTGATATTCCCTTTGCCTCGTAATGCTTTTTATCTTTCCTTTTTGTCCTTAACCCCAAAGTTTCTGTACTAGGGTTGGGTGAACTATTTTATGATAACTTTTTTTTAAAAAATTTCCCCCTTTCTCCAGGAGGCTTTAGCTTGAGAGTCAGAGCTAACTCTGGGTGTCAGGTTTCAAAGTCCTTCCTAGAAATAGAGACATCTAGCACTCAAAACCTGGTTAAAAAGTAGTGGGCATGTTTGGCCAAGGAAGCCCAAGCTCCCAGGTACATCTTGACCCGTATGTCCTGCTATTGCACAGGGTCTGGGTCAGTACTGAGGTAGCACAGCAATATCTGCCAACTGTCTGTGATTTCCTTCCAACCAACTCAGCTGCCCTTTCTGTTCTCGCCTCCTCTGTTTTATCATCATCGTCGTCGTCATCATCAGCATATCTTTGGCATTGTGTGGTCCCACTGGGGGACTCAGCCCAGGAAATGTTTTTATGTAATTTCTCATGTCCACTGACCACACATATTGGTGCCCCACCCAACCCAAAGGGAACTTCTCTGTTAGATGTTTTGAGGCCAGATCATTGAATAAGTACCCAGGGACAGAATTATGAGCCAAAACCTCAACTTGAAAAGTGGAACATCTGTGTTGAGAAGCCAGGCTAGCCTGCAAGAAGGCTTGGCAGGGAAAAGTAGCATTCATGTGTGCACCATGGCTTGTATATACCTCTGTGTGACTATTACACACACACACACACATCACCATCATCATCACACACACATCTTCTTTCTTTCTTTCTTCCTCTCCATCCTTCCTTCTTCTTCTTCCTTCTTTTCTTTCTTTCTTTCTTTCTTTCTTTCTTTCTTTCTTTCTTTCTTTCTTTCTTTCTTTTTTCTTTCTGGTTTTGCTTAGCTTCAGACCCTTCTCAACCTGATTCTGAACCCTTGTATTTCTGGCCTGATTTTCTCCCATCAATGATGTTGGAGTGAGTGTCATTTCTAGGTTGCGAACAGCCTGACAGTGTACTGACAATCCTATGATGTTTCTGCTTTGAGTACACATGGGACTGTCCCTGGCTCTTTTTGAGCCTTTGTGAGACTCTGGCCTCTACTGAAACTATGAGCCTTAGTCAGGGAGGCTAAGAGCACAACCCCTCGAGGCTGGCAGTGGGTGAACTCTAGTGATGTGGCTTTCTTTTGTAGACATTTTGTTTTCTCTCTCCACGACACTGTTCTGTCATCTAGAAAAGGTCCTTAAGAATATACCTCCTTCTCTTGACATTGTTGTTAGGATTGCATGCAGGAAGATATGTAAACAGTGTCTGTAACATAAAAATGGACTCAATAAACATCACCTGTTAGTATCTCTACTCATGCTTTTGTTATTTCCCAGATAAAAACCATGTATCTTCCTTTTTCCTGAGCTCTGGGAAGTTTTTCAAAAATGCTTTCCAGGAAAAACTAGCCACTGACTTGTTGTGAATTCCCCAAGACTGATGACAAAGGACCATGCGCACATAAATGACCTTAGAGAGAAATAGTTCATAACCCCTTCCATGGGCCTCTGAAGAGACCACACTCCTGTGTGCTTCTAGCAGGCTCAGGAGAGTTTCTGTCTCTAAGCTGTCAGGACCACACCCTCATCAGCTATAGCCACATGTACATTAAAATGATCTCATTTTCAGATTATAAGCTTGAAAAAAAGAAAAGCCAGGTATAGTGGTGCATGTCTTTAATCCTAGCACTTTGGAGGTTGAGGCAAATGGGTCTCTGGAGTTCTAGGCCAGCCTGATCTGTATTGCAAGTTGCAGGCCAGGTAGAGTCATGTAACAAGACTCTGTCTCAAGAAAAATAAGATATAAACATCTGTGTTAAACAGCATCACAAGACAAACAAGGAGTTCAAAGGTAAAACTCATGGAGCTAAGGGAACACTTGTCTTGACTCCTCTAAGATCAGCTTAGAAAGTGCTGAATTCCTATGAGTTTCTAGGGCTAGTTAAGACATGGCAGGACTCAGCTGCAGAGCAGGGCACGACTGGTAATTGAGGCTGAGGTAGGAAAGGAATAGCATCATGAGACCAGGCAAACATGATTAAATCGAAAGGAGTTTAAAAGAAATCCAAATGTAGCGTAGATGACAATAGCCAAAGAGCCTAAGTGGATAGAACAGGAGACTGTTGTGTAGGGCAGCTCTCTCTCTCTCACACATACACACCACACACACACACACACACATATCACACCACACACACACATATGTCACACCACACACACACACACACACACATACCACACACCACACACACACATATGTCACACCACAACACACCATACACACACACACACCACCACCACCACACACACATCCATTACACACACACACAACACCCCACACCAACACACACACCACACCACCACACCACTCATACACATACATACACCACACACACACAAATCATACACACACACACATACTTACACACACACACATCACACCACCACCACACACACACACCACACACACACTCAACCACACACACACACACTTACACACACACACCCCACACCACACACACACACACACCCCACACCACACACACACACCCACACCACACACACACTCACACACACATCTCACACCACACACACACACCCCCACCACACACACACACATCACACACTCACACACATCCATACCACACACCATACCACACTGATGTAGATTTTTCTATCTCTTTCTACCTACATGTCATGGAAGAACCAAGACAAAAGCAGGGAAAAAAAACAAAAACCAAAAAACAAAAAACCACTAAGCTGATCCTACTGGAAGAGATAAACCCTGTCGATAATTACAGTGATGACCTCAAACCCTTTTGAGGATTTTTTAATTCCAAGTTTGACAAGTAGCAAAAATATCCATTTCTCTTAAACGTCTGTTACTTTTCCTCATTTCTTTCTTCTTGCTGGCACAGAGGTTGAAAGCTTAGGTGCACTGTATGTTGGGTAAATCAGGGTAACTTCTGAAACCACACCCCCAAACAATGATTCAACACAATTGTTGTTTACCTCTTCTGCCATAATGGCACTCAGCTGGCAGACAAGTGGATGGCAGCCAGACTTCCTCTGCAGGGTCACCCAAGGACCCAGGAAAATGGAGGCTCTACTATCTTCATGGCCTTGAAGAAAGAGCATGAAGAACGGTGTGTGGGAGGCTGTCCTGGGCCGAACTGAGGGTAACGCATAGAACTTCTAATGTCACGTCACAGACATGACCGAATGCAAGAGAATCTGAGAAACACACTGTGTGCGCCTGGGAAGGAGTCAGCATGGATATCCCGAGCACTGACCTGCTAGTCATGTTACCTCAGATGATGTTTCTTTTCTGAGTTTCAAGTGCATTTTGAGCTTTCCATGTGTTGGCTTCTTCTTAGGAGCATTGAGATGCCCGTAGGCTTGAGGCTGTGAATTTGTCATGGAGGGGCCAGCTGTCTCTCTCCTTATGCACTCTAGTGGGTCCCCAAAAGGTAGTGAGTAGAAAAGTAGACCCAAGGAGGTGAGAAACAGTGGAGTTTGCTGTTTATAAGATCAAGCAGCCTTCCTTATAACTAGGGAATGAAGATGGCAACAATATAATAATAATAATAATAATAATAATAATCCTTAGAAATCTATTTCTCTTAAGATCTTTTGCATGACTACTCATTTTAGTGCTACAGATACACAAATGCCATAGAGGGGAAACTTAAGAAAAAAACATCTGGCCGGGCGGTGGTGGCGCACGCCTTTAATCCCAGCACTTGGGAGGCAGAGGCAGGTGGATTTCTGAGTTCGAGGCCAGCCTGGTCTACAGAGTGAGTTCCAGGACAGCCAGGGCTACACAGAGAAACCCTGTCTTGAAAAACCAAAAAAAAAAAAAAAAGAAAAAGAAAAAAACATCTGGAGCAACACCTGCCTATAACCTTACCATTTAAAAGGGTGAGGTAAGAGGATTGCTGATGTGAGTGTTTGAGGCCAGCCTGGGCTATTAGGCTATTAGGGCAACATAACAAGACACTGTCAAAGGAAGGAAGGAAGGAGGAAGGAAGGGAGGGAAGAAAGGAGAGAGGGAGGGAGGGAGGAAGGAAGGAAGGAAGGAAGGAAGGAAGGAAGGAAGGAAGGAAGGAAGGAAGGAAGATGAAAGAGGAAGGGTGTGGAAACTACAACCAACAAGTCCAGATGCCCTTTCCCATTAACCAACCCCCAAGGCTTCTGCCTGCCCTCTGGCCTATCATATTAGGGGGCTGCCTTATTATTCTCAGACTATCCCCTCCTCAGCTCTGACCCCTGCTGTCTCTTCCAGGGCAGAAGATCAAGGACTATCTTGTTTCCTCCGCTTACCACAACACCTGTGCCCACCCAGAGTCTCCACCAGCACCGATCAGGTAAGAAATCTGTGCACTCAACTTTCTGCCTACCTTAACTACATGACAAGGAATTCACATAACCTTGGCACTGTAAGCAAAGTTCTTTCCTATTATCACAATAGATCTCTCATAGGGCCCTGGCATTTGGAATATAGCAGAAGAGGTCTTTTTAATGGAACAGTGGTTTCCCAACGTCTGTAGTAACAAGTCACTTACTTGTTGGCACTGTCACTAGGCTCTTACAAATGGAAACTGGGTGATTTCCACATAATGATTCAAACCTAGAGAGAGAGAAAGAGAGAGACAGAGACAGAGACAGAGACAGAGACAGAGCTGCTTAGCATAAAATGCAGCACAAACAAAATACAGATACACAAATGCCATAAGGAGACAACGTAAGGAAGCTGAGGATGACACCTGCCTGTCTCCTTACCATTTGAAGGCAAGAGGATTGCTGTGAGCTTAAGGACAGTCTGAGCTACACAGCAAGCATTAGATTATCAGGACAAGATCACAAGTCCTTATCCCCCCTCCCCAAAAAAGGGGGAAGATGAAAGGGGAGGGCGACAACTAGCAGGTACCAACAATGTTTCAGCTAAAACATGCACAAGTTAGACACCAACCCCAAGGTGCACAAAACAAAGCATCTTCTGTGGCTTGTTTCTAACCTGTGCATGTCTTACCTGATTTGCCATGGCCTCAAGGGTGAACCTTTAGCACACAATGCCTCCCATCAGCTCTTCCCACGATACCGTCAATTCCAGTGTAGCACCAACAATTAATTCCAACAATGAGAAAGATGTTATTCAGCCAGGCTTCCTTCCTGTTCTTCAATCTACAGAACTCCCCGACACCTGGGCAGCTGTTGACTCATGTTTCCACAAGTGAGTGGAAGTGTGTGTGTGTGTGTGTGTGTGTGTACTTAACCTAATTAAAACTAGGTGTAAAATACCCACGAGAAAACACTCAGTGGGGAGAAAATGTCCAAAATAATTAGAATAGTGCTAAATCATATATAGCAGATGTGCAGCTTGGCCTTCATGTGGGTCCTGAACAACTGGAGCAGGGACTATCACAAACCTGTTGCCTGTACATGAGATATATTCTTCTAGCTGGACTGCCTTGTCTGGCCTCAGTGGAGGAAGCACCTAGCCTCGCAGAGACTTGAAGTGACAGGGTGGAGGGACCCCCTGGGAGACGCCCATCTGCTCAGAGAAGGGGAGGGAAGATGGGTGAAGAATTGTGGGAAGGGGGTGACATGAGGGGCAGTGAGTGAGATGTAAAGTGAATAAGTAAAAAGTAGAATTAAATTTTTAAAAAATGTACACACAAAAAAATATCAGTGCATGAAGACTGATCTCAATGAAAGCTATGTCTTTGGCTTAATTCCTTTTCCTTACTGTAATATGTTTTTACCGCTTCAGTAACTAGAGTTCATAGCACACTATACCAAGCATTTTATCAGTCCTGTGGTGTTTGCTAAGCAGCTACTGTACAGCAGGCATGGCTCTGCACGCTGCAAGGACAAAGTGAACAAAGAGGCCATGTCTCCTTCCTTCCGAGGGTACTCTACTCAAATGGGGCAAACAAGTAAGTCATCAACAAGTAGCTATCCAGCTTTGTTAATTGATATAGTCAATAAATGTTTATTAAGAACCTACTATGTGCCTGGTGCCTGAAACGTGGCAAGCAGAGAGCAAGCACAGATTTGCATTCAAATGGATGGTAACTGTGTTTATTTCTAGTTGCTGTGAGGGAAAACTGCTGGTGCCCCGACCTACTCTAAAGGGTCAGAAATGAATTCTCCAAGGAACAACTGCCCTCGCCACTGTCACAGAGGCTTTGTTATTTCATTAAGACTGAACATGGCAGAAGCACCCAACGTGACTTGGTCCCTGCAGATGTGTCCTACAGGGCTAGCCAGTGCACAGCAGAGACTCTGCAAGTGGTGTTTAGTTGGTATGTGGCACCCAAATTTGAGGCTGGCAGTGTGAGGGGCACTTGGGGACCATATGTCCATTAGTAGTCTCTGACCACTCTGAAGGCCTCAGGGCATTGTTGCTAGAATGTCCTGAAACCTCAAGGCTGTCTGTCCCTAGCATAGATTAATGGGCCTCCCTTGTGCAGATGGAAAAACAGGAGCAAAGAAGACAAATCCTGCCTGAGCTTGAGGCCTCTGCTCCACTGCGCAGGAGACACTGGATTGCTAGCATGCTCCCAGACTGCAAAGCTCGCTCGGGTCACCAGCCTGAACAGCTAAATGCACATCACGCCCGTCCACTTGGAAATGGCTGAAGGCACTTAAATGGAACTTCCAACCTTTGTCCTCAGCCCCGAGACCACAGGTAAGTATTTGGGTCTGTCTTGTATCGATCATGCCTCCCACTGGCACCAGGAAAAATGCCGTGAAGCGAGTCAACTTTCCAGTGACAAGGGAAGTCATTCTCCTAATCCGCTCTCGCTGGACAATCAGGTTGACAAAAACCATTAAGTTTTCTGAGATTAGAAATTCCCTGTCAGAGGGAGCCGTGTAGAGAGTTTTCCACTCCATTACACCCAGGACAATAACCAGAGGCCAAGTGACAGGAAAAGGCTGGGGTATTTGTAAGTTTCCTGTGTCCTTGGTAGAAGGAAATAAATTCACAAGTGTCTCCTTTTTGTAGGACAGGGGAATATATATTATCTCATTAATCAATGCAACGGTCTACAAGGTGGGGGCTACTTACTGCATTTGACAGCAGAAGAAGCTGGGGCTCAGCGAATTGGATCACACTCTCAGAGACACCCCGTCAGGAGGAGATGGGGCTGGGGATCTGTGCCCTGGGCTGAGGGGTGTAGAGGCTGCCGACCCACTTTCCTCCTGGCACATCTATACTTTTACCACCCTTGAACTTGCTTCCTCTGAAAGATGTCACAGTCTGTAGCAGGTAGTTCAGTGAGTGAGACCACTGATTGGGGTGCCTAAGGGACTTTCTGCCTCTTGCTAGGTGATGTCCAGCAAGTCCCTTTGCCTCCCAGCCTTCCTCTCTGTTTTCTTCTTATTCACGAGGGGATATAAGCCAAAGCATCGCTCCAGGGCTGGGAAGACGGCGAGGTTGATAAAGTGCCTACCTGGCAAGCATGAGGACCTAATTTCAGATCCCCAGCATCCTTGTGAGAGCCAGGACTGTAGTCCTAGCTTTGGAAAGGTAGAAAACAGGGCTGGCCACCTATTTTAGCTGAATCAGTGAGCTTCAGGTTCAGTGAAAGACCCAGTCTCAAAAACAAGCAGAAGGCTGGAGAGGCGGCTCAGCAGTCAGGAGCACTTGCTGCTTTTCCAGAGGACTGAAGTCCAGTTTCCAGCACCCAAGCCAAACAACTCACAATCACTTGTAACTCTGGTTCCATAGGGATCTAGCACTCTCTTCTGGTCTCCTGACACATGTGGAAAACACTCACACACACGCATATAAATAATAAATGGTTTTTAAAAATTAAGTGGGAGCTGGGGAGAGATGGCTCAGCAGTTAAGAGCTCCATTCCCAGCACTCAAACCATGTGGCTCACAACTGCCTGTATCCAGTTCCAAGGGCTCTGATGCCATCTTCTGACCTCCACAGCTACCTGTAGATGTGTGTGTGTGTGTGTGTGTGTGTGTGCGCACACACACAAGCCACACGCACACCACTTAAAATAAAAATAAATAAATCTTAAGAAATAAAGCAGAGAAAAACAAAGGAAGGTGTTCAGCATCCATCTGTGGTCTCCATGTCAATGCACATACATGTGAGCCACATATGCACATACATGTGAGCCACACAATAAACACATGTGCACACTTATACCGCAGCACATCCACAACAAACTAAAATAAACACCATCTCATAAAAGCTGTGAGGATTAAGGGAGATCAGAAAGTAAGGCAGTCAGCATATTGACTGGCGTGTGGCAGGTACTTTGAAGGGGAAAAAACAGGGAGCCGTTGGTAATAGGAAGTGGCTTTGCTAGTTACATTTTTACCATAATTTTATATAACCACATAACTGAACACTTGGAAAAATACAAAAAAAAAAAAAATCACCCATTGCCCCAACTATCATTATTATAGTAATATATTTCCTCCACTATTTTAACCAACAGATGTATTTTCTCCACATTTAATTATTTTATTTTCTGTATTGTTGCATCCTGTTCTTTTTCACTCCGAATTATATGAAAACCATTTATTCGTGTTCCCACCTCTTTGCTTTTAATAAATGAACAATGTTTCACAATGGGTTGGGCCATCACCATCCACCCCGTCACTACCTCGTGGGTCGGACTGTGTTTTCAGTTTCACCCTGTTAAACATTATGCTTGGGTGAGCATTTTTGTGCACCTAGCATTTGCGTATACCTCTCTCTCACGCTGGATTGACAGCACGCGTTTCCAGGGCTACTTACCCTAAGAAGTCAAGAGTGTCTTTGGGATTTAGAGAGATCCAAGAGAGTCTGGTGCTGGTGGGATGAACACGTCTCCCTGTCTCTAGTCTCGCTGTCACATCCAGAGGCATTTCCAGGAGCGGCTCAGTAATCAAGGTTCTACCAAATTGTTCTCCAAAGAGTGTGTAGTAATTGGCCCTACTGCCAGCGAAGGCTGACTTTTTACTATCCATCAACTTCAGGTTATTTGTAAACAAGCTAAGAGGACCGGAAATCTTTCAGGGCCAGAAATTAATAAAACACTGTGGGAAGAGACAAACCAAACGGCAGGGCATGTTTTACAAAATTTCAATCATAGTAAAATTGTCTGCCCTTTTACACAAATAGAGCAATGAAACAGAACAGAGAGTCCAGAATCCTACCCCCACACATGTCTGCTTTGTATCAAAAGTATCCCCGAACAGCCGTATAAACAGAGTGATCATCTAATAAATGATATTGGAACGAGTCGATATTGATCAAATAGAAGCAGAACCCTCACTCATACCATATACAAAACTCATCTCCGTGTGATCGAAGACCTTAAAATATAGTAATGGAACTTTTAAATGATAATACAGGGCAATGTTTACATGATCTCTACACGAGGAAAGTGTGTGTGTGTGTGTGTGTGTGTGTGTGTGTGTGTGTGTTTGGTGTTTGTGGGGGTTCGAATGTGTTTCAAATGTGTGCACACACCAGAGGTCAACCTTGGGCATCATTTCTTAGTAGCTGTGCACCTTATTTATTTATTTATTTGAGACAAAGTCTCTCACTGGGACTCAGGGTTTGTCAGTTAGGCTAGGCTGGCTGGCAGTGAGCCCAGAGATTCCCATTTCTGTCTTCCCAGTGCTGGGTTTGCAAATGTGCAAAAGCTGAGCTTTTGCACATAAATGCTGAGAATTAAACTCAGATTCCCACAAGAACTTTACCAGCTAAGACACCTTTCCAGTCCCAGGAAAAAGTTATTAAGTAGCACATTAAGAAGTTTAATGTTGTGAAACTGACAAAGTGACTTTGGGAAGGTGAGGAGCCTGACGAGCTGAGTTCAGTCCCATGGTAAGAGAAGAAACTTGACTACAAGTGACCCTCTCACAGCCACCTGTGCATGTGACAGACACATACACCTCCACAGCCCACCCATAAAACAAAGTCAAATAAAAGTGTAATTCTTTATTTTTAAAGAAGTTTTAGGTTGACTACATTAAAATGAAAAACTTCTCCTTTTCAAAAGACACCAGGAACAACCAAGCCCCAGAAAGAAGACATGAGATATTGGCAATAAGACAAATTGTACCCAGAGTACATGAAGGGCTGATAGTCCAGTACAAAGGAGCTAAGAGGCTGGAGAGATGCCAGGTGGCAAGCACATGCTGCTCTTGCAGAGTTCGGTTCCCAGCACCCACTCTGAGCAGCTCACAGCCGCCTGTAACCACCTCCAGGGAGATCCAGTGCCTCTGATCTCCAAGAGTACCAGGACCCATGTGCATACACATGCACACACACACACACACACAAGAGAGAGAGAGAGAGAGAGAGGAGAGAGAGAGAGAGAGAGAGAGAGAGAATTAAAATAAATGAATAAAATAAAACAAAAAACCAACCTGGGCAAAAGAGTCAAAGAGGTACTTCCTAGAGTGAAATCTAAGTGGCCAATAAATAGAGCAGTAGTTCTCAATCTGTGGGTCAGATTTCAGATATTTATATGGTAATACATAACAGAATGCAAAATAATAGTTATGAAGTAGCGACAAAACAATTTTATGGCTTGGGGGGGTCACAGCATTAGGAAGGTTGAGGACCTCTTAATATGGTTAAGCATCCACTAGTAATCAGGAAAGTACAAGCGCCAGAATAGGACACCACTGACAGAGCAGCCAAAGCTCAAAGCCTGGCAGCGTGGCTGAGAATGTGGAGGGGCAGGCATGTTCTTCTGCTGCTGATGGGAATGTATAAAGCAGGAACCGTCACCCTGAGGAACCGACAGTGTCTGCTCACCATGTGGCTGATGCAGACCCACAGTACAATACCACTCCCAAACACACACTCACAGTCCATCCCTAGAAAAATATTTCTGTAAAAAAATTAAAGAGAATCTTAGGCTTTGGTAGGGGATGTGGGGTCACTGCTCAGCTCTGATTAGCATTAAATCATGCATTGACAATGCATAAAAAACAATTAATGTGCTTTTACTATGCCAGTTAAGTTTGATTTATTGACATGGAAATTTGAATTTCATCTAATTTTCATGTGTCATGAAATATTGTTCTTTGGGTTTCTTCCCAACCATTTAAAATGTTTTTAAAATAAAACAAAGCCCAGCACTGGGACTGGGGAAATGACTTGGCAGATATGAGCCCTCACTGTGCTTGCCTGAGAACCAGAGATCAAGTCCCCAGAGCTTCAAAAGCTGGGTGTGGTCATGCATATATCTATAACCCCAGCACTGTGGGGTCAGGGAAAGGATGGAGAATCACTGGGGTTGCTGGCCACCTGCCTAACTCCAGGTTCAGTGAGAGACCGTGACACAAGGGAGTGAGGCAGAGAGTGATCTATGAGCCTCTATGGATATAACACACACACACACACACACACACACACACACAGAGAGAGAGAGAGAGAGAGAGAGAGAGAGAGAGAGAGAGAGAGAGAGAAGTTGTTCTAGGCAAGAGTCAACCTGGGCCAGTTCCCCGGTATAGTACTTGCCTGGCATGTGCAGTCCCAGCACTATATAGGAAAAAAAAGACATCCTTAGCTGATGGATCACTAAAGGCAGGTAGTGGCCAGGGCTAGCCTGCAGTAAAGGCAGGTAGTGGCCAGGGCTAGCCTGCAGGCCACAGTTTGGAGGGCTGCCTGATCTGAGGAAGCAGAAGAGGCTTTGTGGCCAAATTATTTGTTGGAAATGAAACTTCTAGATTCCAGTCTGGACTTCCTAAGTCAGACTCTCTAGGGAGAGAGGCTGTGAGTCTGCTTTTCAGCAAACTGACTAGCTATTTTCATGCACAAGGAAGCCGAGAATCACAGTGATAGAAAAATCCATACGTACGTGCACCTGGATGTTCATAGGAGTGTTGTTTGTAATAAACCCCAAACCTAAAATACCTCAAAGTCCAGGAATACTAAAGTGTGCAAAAGCAGTGAGATATATAAGCGGAAGAATATTTGAAAACAGAGACGAACAAAATGGAGCGTCATGCAATGTAGAAGAGTATCTTAAAGGTAGTACTGAGCACTAGACTGAACCTCAAACTCCATGGCTCTGCACAGTATAAAACTCAGAAGCAAATGAACTAAACTTTATCACTTATTAAAACTTACCTTCGTTAAGTAAGGGTCCTGTCTTTGAAGGCAAAAAGATTGGCTGTGGGGAAAACACACTGGCACTTCTAGAGGGCTCACAAGGCCCTGCTTCTGACCTTGTGATTCTTGTGCATGTGCTCATCTTGTGAATGTTATTAAAGTGGACACTTCTGTTTCCTGCTCTCTCTCTCTCTTTCTCTCTCTCTCTCTCTCTTTCCCTCCCTTCCCCCCCTCTCTCTGTGTGTGTGTGTGTGTGTGTGTGTGTGTGTGTGTGTGTGTGTGTGTGTTTCACAATAAAAACTTTTAAAAGAAAAACAACTGCCAGGAGGACCCGTGTAGCGCGAACCCTGCCTGTGGAACCTGCCAGATCCACTTCACACCTTCACTTCCTGCTTGGCCGATTCCCCGTAGCCCACCCAACTGCAAGTTCGAATTTATAGGCCAACTGAGCCCAGATGGTTTCCTGTGATAGCTGCTAGGGGCATAATAATGAATGCGCGTCTCCCTGCACGTTCCTGAATGCGTTTTGGCAGGATTTTTACTGCAGGCAGTAAAGCCTTGTTACGAACCCCTTTGCCTTCTCAAGGGCTTGGCCACATTGCAGTTGGGCCACACTGTCTCTTGTTCCAGGCAGCCTGTCATCCCCGTCCCACACAGCATCCTTGAGCTGGCTTTTCCTCCATTGTCCTATGAGGCTGTTTGATTGATTGTTACTAATAATCATTGCATTTCAGAACCCTGATTCCTGTCCTCACAGCTGCAACTTCCTCTTCCACTAATTGGAAAAACATCCTCCGGGAAATGGGGCATCTTTATTGAGTCAATCTTTGGCGATGACTACTTTGTCAACTGGCAGGATGAAACTCGCAGCAGGGAGGTGACCACTGAAACCCTCCCCACGAACATGTCCCAGGCATTAGTCCAGGCAGCTAGGCTGACCCAACAGATATCCTGAGACCCACGTGTAAGAAACTAAGGGTCACACCAGAGAATGGTCTTTTATGTCAGTCCAGGGTTCAAAGTCATCCTGCCTAATGGTTCCCCAATTTGTATCCTTTTCTTGCTTATTAACAGTTACAAACAATATTAGATACATAATAATTAAGGGCACATTTCCCAGACTCTCTTGCAGTTAGATGTGGTTGTGACTAAATTCTGATTAACAAGAATGCAAGCAGAAATGACATATGGAACTTGCAGAAGGGTCCTCAAAGGAAGGACCCATGTCCCCTCTCCTTGTTTCCTCCCTCATAGGAGCTCTAGCATCTGTTTTGAACAAGGCAGTCTTGGGAATGGAGTCCGTGCTGGCAGACAGGCAAATATCCTGAGTGTATGCAGAGGAGAAATAAACTTGCTTGTTTAAACTGTGCTCGGGGAGGCACTGGGTCATGTGTAATTGAACCCAATCTTAACTGATTGGGTTATAAAATCTTTTATAAAAGTAAAGAAGTGGAAAGAACCTCAGTGGGCCAGAGGAAGAACTGGTTACATGTATTTACTCATTGGCTTATGAATTCATCACATTTTTAAAAGAGTGCTTGCCACATGATTGGCCTTGACATATGCTGTGATCTATTGTGCATATTGTGACAAAAGAATTGTCTCTATTCTCAAGAACTATTGACAGAGGGCTCATGAGGCATAAATAGACAGACGCCTATGACATGTAATTAGTGAAGCTGTACAGGCTGAGAGGTTTTAAGACTATTTTAATGAGATAGAGAGAAAATGTTGATGACATGTTGCTGAAACAGTGGGTTATTAATGATCACATACAGTGAGTCCAATTTGTAAAACAGTCTGCACATAGGAGTACACGAATGCACATAAACACATGCATACACACACAGTCTCACACACACAAGTGCACACACACACTCACACATAGTCTTCACATACACAGTCTTATACTCTCTCACATATACATTCTGTCTCTCTCTCTTTCACACACACACACACACATGCATAAATATATATATACACACACATATTGTTTTGCAGGATGAAAAATAGCATACTTTGTCTGAACAACTTGCATAGCTCCAGCACTGAATGGTCAATGAGTGACTCTACCTCAGTAGGGCTATTTTTTTTTCTATACTTTCTAGATATTCTCTAGTAGGTGTCATTATTTATATAACAAAGAAGGAATATCATTGTGCAACCGGGTGAAATACCGAGTATAAGATCAAGGCAAAGCTGTGTGGATTAGTTAATTTTGTTAGAATGGAAAGTAAGTTGTGCTGTCAAGTCTGAAAAACAAATTCAAAGTGGGAATCGGGAACTCAGCAGGGCAGGACGTGCCTGATGATGCAAGAGCCGTGGGGGTAACCAGCTGCATTCTGATTGGGTTTTAGACCTGCTCTACAAGAGAAAGAATCATACCTGGTCCTTGAAACGTAGCCAAAAAAAAAAAAAAAAAAAAAAAAAAAAAAAAAACCCATGATCATGGATATCATGGGCCATAGAGGAGAACCAACTCTTTTTGATATGCTAAATGACCATGTTGTCAAACTGCCTTCTTAATCTATATTATGTACCCACAGATTTCTGTTGCTATTAACATTGGTCAGAGAAGAGTCTTTTTGGAGTAGGCAGCCGTTAATGCAGAGACTCATAATTGGTCAAGGTACTCAGAATAAATGAGTGTTAAATGCTCGGCTCCATATCAAGCCTCCATTTCTAGGCTCAGGGACTATCATAGGAGCTGAGGCAGAAGGAGTGTAAGACCTGGAGGCTAGGGAGAAGTGCCATCTTCTGGACATGACGTGCCCTTTGCACTGTGCCCTCACAGTGGCTGAGGTCACCTGCACAGTATCAAGCCACTCAGAATTCCAGCATGGATGGGGAGCCTCGAAGGCTGCACTAGTAGCTCAGGAGCTATTGGTAATTATGTGGCTGCTGAGGAAGGGAGAGCCATTTTCTTTGGGAGTGGGGCCTCTGGTGGGTTGTCCACGCTCCAGTGGCTGCCCCACCCATGAGCATATGGGCAGCAATAATTGGACTCAGTAAGTTAATTTTTTAAAAAAGCAAGAAGTCATAAAGTTAGGAAGGAGACAAGTTGAGTAGATGAGAAAAAGGAGGTAGGGGATAAATATGATCAAAATATATTGGGTACAAGTATAAAACTCTCAAATAATAATTTAAAATATTATGTTAAAAAAAAAGAGGTGGGATTTGGCATCTCCCCAGGGCAAGAGGCTGGATCAGTCTGGCTCCCACCCCATACACAGTCTGGAAGTGGGCAAAGAAGTTTGCCCCAGGCTTTGTTCTACATTTTTAGTGGGGCAGGGCCAACTTCAGCCAAGTTATTAAGCACTGCCCTATCGCTCTTCCCATGGCTGCTCTCTGCTGAGCCTCCTGCTCCACCATTAAGGCAGCTGTTGTTGTTTTGTAGAGGCTAATTAACTCCACACTGCATGAAGCCAGACACTAATTGGCCCACTCACTTAATCAACTTTAATGTCTCTCTTCTGTTGGACACGGCTGCTGCTTTCTGTTCCCCTGATCACGAGCAAATGCAGTTCCAAGGGAGCAACAGCTGCCTCCAAGGGGTGTGGGTAGCCCTGGCCCTGGCCACTGCTTCCAGAGGTTGGAGGCACATTCTGACCCTTACTGAGTACAATGGACAGTCCCATAGGCTCATGATCACTGGGGCATCATGGGACATGAGCTTATTGCTTCTTCTCTTCCAAGCATTGCATGATACTCTGAGTCATTGGATGGTTGGTTCCTCAAGAGAATTGGCCTCAGCTCTGTCTGTGCTGACCTGTAGTTAGGGCTCTAAAAGAAATCTAACCAATTGTTGTAACTGTCTGTCTTAGTTAGGGTTTTACTGCTGTGAACAGACACTATGACCAAGGCTATTCTTATAAGGCCAACATTTAACTGGGGCTGGCTTACAGGTTCAGAGGTTCAGTCCAGTATTATCAAGGCGGGAACACTGCAGCATCCAGGCAGGCATGGTGCAGGAGGATCTGAGAGTTCTACATCTTCATCTGAAGGCTACTAGCAGAATACTGACTTCTAGGAAGCTAAGGCAAGGGTCTTAAAGCCCACACTCATGGTGACACACCTATTCCAACAAGGCCATACTTCCAAATAGTGCCATTCCCTGGGCCAAGCATCTTCACACAATGATAGTGCCTTTCACTGAGTGCACCATCCCCATATACACACACTGTAGTAGACACTAAGTCAAGTCCCTTTCAATATAATAGAACACAACAAGGTACATAAACATTGCTTTTTTTTTTTTTTTTTTTTAAACAAGGCCTTACTATGTATCCTAGGCTGACCTTATAACCTCCTGCCTCTGCCTGCCTCCTGTATGCCAGGACTGAAGCATTAGAGCCACCACTCTTACCTGACTTCTCTAAGGAGAGTGACATATGCTTGTGATTGAAATGATCTGCATATTCCTGTAAGACCAGAGCCAAGAGGTAGTTTTGCATCCATTCAGGGAGGAGAGATGGGCTTCCTTAAGGATAGAAAGAGGGGCCCTACTTCCCAGTGTTCAGACCCTGCTCACCAGAACCTGTCACTGTGTTACATTATTTGGCTAAATGACCTGATGATGTGATCAAACTAGGAGCTGGAGATGGGAAGGAACTCTGGGTAATTACACGGTCTTTATAAGAAGGCAAAAGAAGTGGAGCCAGGGAGAAAGATGCAAAGACTGAAGTCAGATAGGAGAACAGATGCTAACAGATGCTAAACTGTTGCCTTTGAAGACAGAGGGAGGGTCACAAACCAAGGAAAGCAAGAAGCCCCTAGAAGCTAGAAGCCACTAGGAAATAAATTTTCTTTTGAAACCGCTAAAGCAGTGGTTCTCAACCTTCCTAATTTGTGACCTTTTGATACAGTTCTCTGTGTTGTGGTGACCCCCAACCATAAAGTGATGCTGTTGCTACTTCCTAACTGTAATTTCACTGCTGCTATGAATCATCATACAAAATCTCATATGCTGGTATCTGATATGGGACCCACAAAGGGTCACGACCCACAGGTTGAGAACTGCTGTTCTAGAAAGACTGTGCCTCTGTTTTAGACTTCCACTCTCCAGAATTACAGGGGAATGAAACTGTAAGGTAAGCAGTACTCTGTGTTTCAATATTTATTTATTTATTTGAGGGCATACAGGTGGCAGTCCAAGGACAATTTATGGGAGTTGACTCTCTTCTTCTACCATGTGACCTTTGTGGGTCTCAAGAGATTGAACTCAAGTTGCCAGGCTTGGCAGCAAGTGCTTTCTCCCACTGATCCACCTTGCCAGCCCCGTTTAGTGGCGATTTGTAACAGGAGACCTAGGAAACGCACACTTCATTTGTTACAGAGATTCTAGAAAGCAAACACCATAAGTACCAGAGTGTGCAGACCTAAGTAAATAAGTGACAAGTCCAAGGGCATTTGGCCTTATCGGTAAGATCCGTCCTTCCTTGAGGTTCTGCAGTCCAGGGTCACTGACAGCTGCGTAGGACAGGGCATTATCCAGGCCTCTCCTCACAGCTCTGTGCCCCCGGCCTCTTCCCTAACCCATTCCACATTCTCTGCCCTCCGTTTCATCCCTCTTTGTCCTTAAGCATCTAAATTCTCATAATAGAGCTTGTGTGGGAAAACCTTGTGTCTATCTGAAGATCACATTGAGCAGAACAGAATGAACCACAGAGCTTGTGGGGAACCTGGAAGTCAGTTTTGAGCAGGGCAGACAAGCTCTGTATTTGAATTCTGCTGTCCTCACTTCCAGAACGTTTCCTTTTAATCTTCTGTTTGAAGAGCTGCCGTAAGCACGAAATGCAGTAATTCACATCCCACAGCTAGCATAATACCTGCCAGGATAAGGTGGCAACAGATGTTGGCAATGATGAACCTAGACTGGCCTCCTCTGATGTCCACTTTGCTGGTCGAGTTCCTCAAATTGTAACCCATATCTCAATTTCCTGCAAGGGGCAGGACCCACTCCAGAATTTCTGATTCAGGATGTCCGGGGGTAAGGCCTGAGCACCTGCATGCAGATGATTCAACTGTGGTCAGATGTAGTCTGGCCTATAAAAATTCATGTACTGCAGCCTTGGTCTTTAGTGTCCCAGTAGGTGGTGGAGGTCCATTGGAAGGTCACTGGGCACACCACACTCATAAGGGATTAAGATTGTGCTCTTGCATCTCTGGACAATGGGTAGGACCATTCCCTAGGCCGGCAGTCCTGGAATGTGTAAGAAAGCTAGCTGAGCATAAGCATGAGAGTAAGCCAACAACTGGCATTTCGCCACAATTTCTACTTCAGATTCCTGCTTGAGTTACTGTCTTGGCTTCCCTTAATGATAGACCTTCAAGTATGAGACAAATAAACTCCTTTCCTCCCCAAGTTACTTGGGATTTATCACAGGAACAGAATGTAGCTAGAATATGGAGCTAATGCCAATGTGATGTCTCAGACATCTAGAGATGTGAGATAAAGGTCTTCTCTTTATAAAGTAGACTACTTCTGGTATTTTGTTATGGTAACAGAAAACTGACAAATCCACCAAGCATCGGGAATTCAGTTGACCCAGAGCCCCTCCTTTTAAGAGCTATAGACTTCTGCCACTAAGTTAAACATGGTGCTGCCTTCTCTATTTCTCCCTGTGCCCAGCGTAATGCTTAACATATAATGAACCCTCCACAAACATTTGTTTAATTAACATGTTTTCCCCTCGTCTCTCCTGGGGCTTTAAATGTTGGGAAACTGCCCTTCTCCATAAAAGAATTCCATTCTCTATCTTTTTTATTGCTATCATATTTACTACAACTCGGTGCCGGCAATCTCCTCCTCATAGACTCCCTGTTTTCTCCTTGAATACCCTCCATTTCCCCAGTGAGCGTCTCTCCCCTCCATCTCAACCTTTTCCATTAACTCCATGCACTGCACAGCCTGTTCCAGGACATCAAACTTTAATTTAAACAGAAAATAATCAATAAGCTTAGCAAATTGCCCATGGCAACCTCTCCTGAGTGAATCAAAGGGTTTTATGGGTAATTTAAAGGGTGTCTTCACTCATCCCTCAAGGTAAGGCTTAGCACATTGACAAGAGCCCTTTCCCATCCTGACCCAGGAAGCTCCAGAAGGAAAAGGAAGAAAAAGGACTTAGGTCCTGGTCCTGCAGGAGGAAGACAAGGCATGTCTTTAGGATTAAGAATGCCTTTTAAAAAGTACTTGACATTTAATATTGAACCCTATGTGGTTTTTAAAAATAGACACCAGAAATACTATTTGTGGAGTTTTAGCGAACAAAAGTAATACTACATGATAGGGTATAATTGAAAAAAATCTAAATGGTCAGGTCTCAGACATATTAACCAGCTGACCACTGTTTCATAGATGCTGTCAAGAATATATCTGGGTATTTTTCTGTCTGTCTCTGTCTTTTCATTCAAGGATCATACTCCAAGCAAACATTGATGCAGTCCCCAGAGTCTCAGTCATGGCCCTTCCCCAAGAACATAAGCAGAAAGTGGGGAGGGGCTGGTTCCCCAAAACAGTGTCAAAGTATAGAGTTGTTGAAGTGGTGAATCTGAGTTGGTACAAATGTCTCTCCCATGAAATATTTCTGATTGTTTTAAGTTACTTCATCCTAATGAAAGCAACTCCATCCATATTCATAACATGGATAAGACTCTGGGCCTTGTGCAGGGCTTTGAGAGGCTATCAAGTATATGGCCTGGTTATCCTCTTATACAAATGGTATTCTCTCCCTCTGTCAAGATGATATTAAAAATATTATAGAGCCAGATGAATAGCTTAGCAGGTAAAGGCGCTGGCTGCCAAGGCTGATGACCTGAGTTCAAAGCCCAGAGCCCACAGGATGAAGAGAACCAACTCTTCCAGTAAATATTCTCTGACCCGACATGTACATATATGTGCCCCTAACACAAAACAAATTAAAACATTCAGAATAGTACTCAGTAGGCGTGGGCTGACCAAACTATCACCATAAAGCCAAATAGTTTAGTGCCAGCTAGCGTAGCCTTTTTTTTTTCCTCAATAGCTGAATACCATAGACTGCATAATTGGTAAGGACGTAAGTTTTGGTTTTGTTTTGTTTGGTGGTGGAGATATTGCAGTGTCCCAGGGTGGGACTGGGAAGGACTGAGCATCCCAGCTAAGGTCTCTCCTCTCCTTCATAGAAAGCTAGATTGGCTTTGAGCCAATGATCTTTATGATCTCACCAAAGTGTAGTTACTTCCTAAAAGTTTCCCTTGCAGATGCCCCACATTAATTTCCCACCCTCTTTTTACCTCATAACAAAGATAAAATTTCAATATGAATTTTAGTGATGACATTCAGACTATAGTATCCCATAACCTTCAGTCTGGTATCTTCTTACCCAAGTGGGATGCTGAATCTATTGGTTCTCGGCCCCTCAGTGGACATCTGGGATGGCTCTTCATCCTTGGGAATGTGCTTGGCCCCTCCTGCTCCACAGACCCAGAGCTTCTCAGCCCTCTCAGAGCTGCAGTTAAATGCCACATGGCTCACCGATTTCCCCTGCAGGTTTGGACTCAGTCCCATCACCTGGGTTTAAAGGTCAGCTCTGTGACCTTGACCATCGACCCTTAGTGAGGTCACTATTCATTAGGCCTGTCTCATGGAGAATTAAATGAGTTAAAGCATAAAAAGTGCTTAACTTTATCCTTGGTCATTGGTTGACATTCAGTAAATGTTGGCTGTTTTTTGCCACTAATACAATTAATATTTACCTCCTGAGAATCAATAGAAGAGGGCCCCAGAACCAAATTCCTTCAGAAAATCCGTATCAAAAAGTCTTTGGAACCCTGTATTCAGCCACTTCTTGGACAGAAGGACTGAGGCTTTGGGAAAGGAGTCACTTACCAGAGACTTCACAGCTAGTCAACAGAGCATGGCGCCCGTGAGCCAGTCTGCTGCAGTGGACTAAGTGGATGTATACACAGTGTGTGGTCTAAGGCTAGTATCCACAGAGTACCCTTAGAGGGCTGGGAGGCCAACTCTGTCACTGGGTTCACACTGCACAGTTGCCAAGCGTTCCACACCATCTCTGGGATGTGAAAGCAGGGAGATAGAGTCCGATTTATTCCAGTCCCATCCAGCTGGGAGTGAGTTTCCCTGCTGGTTCTTTTATTCACCTCAACATTGTTTATATACCCTGTGATTATATTGAATTCGACTCCACCTTGTGAGACAGGTAGTTCCTTTGCAGAATGAGTCAGAGGTTAAGAGATTCATACTTAAGTCTATTTTTAAAAGCTTCTTACGGGAATTTTCAGACATTCCTAAAAGACAATCCCAGATCTCTGTTTACCACTCTCAGCTTCAACCGTGATCACATTCTCGGCCATCCTTGTCAGAGCCATGCAAAGCCACCTTCTTCTTTCATTTCTGCTGTAGAGCAGATCCCATCCATCTCTCCACTCCCCCCAGGAATGCATGTAATACCACACACACATCACATTGTACCATCCACGGATACATGTCCGACTTACTAAGGATTCTTCTTTAAAAGACAGCCACGGGACCATACTTCTTTTATATCCCCAAGTGACTCTCTTTTTTCTTCCTGGTTCTAGTTTGCTTGGAGCCCAGGAACTAGCCCTTCATGTTGAGTTACAAGTGTTCCTCCACGTCACTGGATGCCCTCCAAAGAAACAATATTTAAGAAGTCTGTGATTGATGGATTAATGCATTTGTTGAGACAAACAAGCTTTTAGATGGTTACAGCCCTTGCCAATTTTTACTAGTAAAAACAAAAAACTATGTCAGGGGCTGGAGAGATTATTCGGTGGTTAAGAACATTTGCTGCTTTTCTGGACCCAAGTTCAGTTCCCAGCACCCACACCAGGAAGCTCCCAATCGCCTGTAACTCCAGCTCCAGGGGACTCAAAACCTTTTCCAAGACTCAGAAGGCACCTGAACCTGCATGTGTACATAACCCCCCACATACATACACACGTAATTGAAAATAAAATGAATATATCCTTAAGTACTTCAAGTAAACATCTATGGAAGACAGCTCAGTGTTTCCAAACATTTGTTTTTCCCTTTATTCCTTGGAGTAAAACTCCAGTTCTACTGGGGATGACAAAAGATGGGCTAATGGAACCTTCATTTCCCCATGCAAGTAGCAGAGGCTGTTAGCACACATCAGCTAACAAGCTGTGAGGAGAAGGTGGAGCTTCTGAAGAGCCAGGTACCGTCAGCAGGCAGTGGGCAGTGGCAACAGGCACTGACTCAGCTGGTGTGTGTTCTATGTTCACCCTCCTCTCCTTCCTTCTTGCTACCCGGGATGCAGGTAGAGTAGCCTCTGCCCCAGTACCATTTTGGACCATAAGCCTTATAAAGTGTCAGAAGAGTCTGGGTCTCAGATGACCCCGAGTCAGGAGTCTGTTCCCCTCCAGACCTTCTTTCAGTGATAGAACAATAGACGTCCCTCTTCATTAAGCCTATGCATTTTAGGGTTTTCCTTGGTATACAAATGAGCCAGCTTTAGCAAAATCCTTGCACACATACATTATACCTCCAATTCTTATCTTATACAGTTGGCCACTTAACATCACAGGATCAAATTGTGTAGACCCACTTAGACATAGTTTAGGGAGTTAACAATTTGAAAAGCTTTTGAGATAAACCATGTAGAATATAAATATAAAAAAATTAGGCACCCCATGAATGTATAAAACATATGTAGATAATAATCTATTTTATCCTTTCCTACTGTGAAATATATCCAAGCCTTGTATAAAAGGTGTAACTTATAAAACTATGCACATGACGTCTTACAGACTACGCATAGCACTGTTGGAAGACAAGAGAAATACAAACACACATGAAGATGCATGTTTAATTCATAGCTGTGGACAATTAGCTGTAGCATATACTGCAGTATGGCCTGTGTCCACTGAAAACACTGGGGACACTGCTCAACGTGTGTGAACAGTAGAAAGTGATCTCTTTGCTCATGCACATTTGCATGTAACGCTCATAACAGTGACAGTGTGTTAACCGGCTGTTTTGTGTTATTGATAAAGCTATTAGTTCCGGTTTGGGAACAATCAGAGGCTATAAATGGATTCTCTGCTGCATGGGGATTGGAACCAGAGCCTTCATGTTGCTCATGGATCATCTGTGTTATAGACATTGTGTTCCTGTCTCCCTCTCCCACTCATCTGCAATCTCTGAGGATAAAGACTTTGGCTGACTGGCTGGCATCCCTTTCTCCCGCATTATACCTAGTCCAGCGACTTGAACCAGAAAGAGATTTCATAACTTTCTTTCTTTACGTTAATAAGCATATGAATCTCAGACAACTGATTTTACTCAGCCAAGACTTAACTTCCTTCATTTGAAAAGAGACTACCAATGCCTTCTGCAGGGTTTTTGTGAAAACCTAGTGGCCTGGTATGGAAAGGTGCATGGTGTAAGAGTTTACCATGGAGGGACGACAGGGCAGTGGTGAGAGGCTGTTGAGGTGGAGGCTGGCCTCCACACAGAACAGCAGGCCTTCTGTGTGTGTGGAGGAGAATGAGTGGAAGAAGGATGGAGTGAGGTGGGAGAGGACACTTGCTGGACAGGGAGAAGGCTCCATCTCATGGGTGTTCAAGTTTCATCTCTCTTGTCTTGGTAAAATACCTTGACCAAAAGCAACTTAGTGAGGAAAGGTTTTATTCCCACTTCCAGGCTATAGATCATATATATGGTTTATATATGAGGAATATATAATATGAGGAAGTCAAGTCTGGACCTTCAAACATCTAGTCACATGCTATCCATAGTCCAGAGCAGAGAGAAGTAGACAGAGCCATGTTCACTTTCTTACCTATTGTACTTGGCTGTATTTTGCCACTTGTATCTGTTGTATGACAAGATTTTTCCTAGGGAGATGCAACACATATGTTTACCCATCCCAGAGAGGGAGCCAACAACAGACCAAAATACAGATATCACCAAAGTCAAACTTGGTGAACCAATGAGTTTTTATTGGGGTTACTTATGGGAATATGGGTGAGGGGTTGCTTACAGGAGTAGAAGTAAATCATAGACAACTGCATCAGCAAAGCCCACCCCAGCATGGGTGACAGCTCACAAAGCTGGGACCCTGGAGTACACTGCACAGCCTGGAAACTGCTGGAAACTGCAGGCAGCTCAACAGGATGGAGAGTATCCCTTCCAAGTGACTCAACTGGTCTAAATCTCTTCCAAACAGCTCAGCTGGTATCTGCTTCTTCCAGGCATCTGGTCTGGGCTAAGTCTTCATTGTAGCTTGGCTTATCTAAGAGTGACTCTCAGTCATCTTTATTGCTTCTTCTGGGAGGGAGGGACGAAGTGAATCCGGTCAGCTTCAGAGACTTCCTGGAGCTACTTTTGAGTTGTTTACCTTCAGTTCTCCCTGCAGGATGGGATGCTTCAATTGCAGAGGAAACTGCTGGACAACAATATCCAAGGGAATGATGCCACCAACAGTGGGCTGGGTCTTTTCCACATCATTTAACTTAATTAAGACAATTCCCTATTGACGTGCCCACAGACCAATCCAATGTACACAGTTTCTCATTGAGACTCTCTTCCCAGATGATTCTAGTTGTGACAAGTTGACAATTAAAGCTAACCCTCACAACATGTGAGCATGCCTCTTCAAGGCCTGAAACACAGAGATAGATCACGATAGAGTTGCATGGCAGTACTTATATCAGGACCTGCCACAATGTAAGCATTTAAGACATGGGTAATTGTCTTTATTTCTATTGTTACTGACAGGATGATAGACTGGAAGGAGAATGGACAAGTAGTCAGAAAATCTACCTCTATCTCAGTTTGGGCTAAGAGGCAATGTAGACAACACAAGATCAGGTGTCAAAGTTAGCTTGGCCTCAGCACCATTGGTGCTGGCAGAGTATCTTGTGACATGTTGATTATATGAAAGTGAAACTCTCGTGACAGATGGGTTGTGAGGGTCTTGAATACCATTGCCACCTGCTCTGCCTTCCCTCTTTCTCACCACGGTGGACCTCAGGGGGTTCTCAAGACTCTGTTTGAAAACCACTAGACTGATGCTGAATGCCATCAATCATTAAAGAAATGCAAATCAAAACCACAATGAGCAGGACATAGGATTTTAGGGTAGTGAGATTGCTTGTATAGAGGACAATGCCATAGCAGTGGATACACACCACTGTACATTTGTCCACGACTCTTGGACTGTGTGACCCTGGAAGTAAATGCTAATGTAAAGTGTGGACTTGGGACATGATGGTGTATCCACGTATGCTCATTGTCTGAAACAAATGTACCACTATGATACCAGTGGTTGACACCAGGAAAGGTTGTGCATGAGTGGACATAGAGGGTAAATGGAAACTCTTTACTCTGATTAATCTTTCTATGAATCTAAAATAACTCTTAAAATAGCTTTCTATTAATTTTTAAAATCTATAATGAGATATCTCTATACCCATTAGAGTGGCTATAAGTAATTTTTCAGTTTGAGAGAGAAAGAGAGAGAGAAAGAGAGAGAGAAAGAGAGAGAGAATGCTGTTTGACTGCGTGCCCACCATGTCATGTGGGTGGAGGTTAGACGCAACTTTCTGGCTTTCAGAAGTCGGTTTTATCCTTCCATAATGAATTCTAAGGATCAAACTTGGTTGGCAGGCCTGTATAGCAAATGACTGAGCTATCTTTCTGGCCTTATTACATGTTTTTAATGGAAAATAACAATAGTTGGCAAGAATGTGGAGAAATGGGTTGGAACTTAAGATCACTGCTGATGGAAACATAAAATAGTTCATCCACTCTAGGAATAGATAAGCCATGCTTCAAGAAGTTAAGTCAGCACATGACCCAGCAGGTTGACTCTTAGGTAAAGACTAAAGGAAGCAGAGGAAAATAAAAAAAGACATTGAAATGCAAACTTATGCATGAACATTCATATTCATGGTATCACTATGGAAAAATAATTCAAAGATGGAGCCAGGTGTACACCTGTAACTCCAGCTCTCAAGAAACTGAGGTAGGAGAGTTATGAGTTCAAAGCCTGCCTGAGCTATATAGTAGGACCCTTTCTCAAAAACAACAAGAGCAACAAAGGTAGAAATAAGTCAAATGTCTATCAGGAGATAGATTGGTGAATTAAAATGTTCTGCTATTGTCTTTGGTACGGGGATCAACATATCTGTCTCACAGAATTTGGTGTGTTAATACAGTGAAGTACTAATGAGCAATGAAAAATAATGGAGAGCCTCTTTATACCTCCACAGATACATCTCAAAATTATGCAAAGTGAAGACTCCTGGGACAAAAGCTTATATACATCTGATCCCATTTGAGTGACATATCCAGAATAGGCAAATCTATAGATACTGAAAGCAGGTTGGTACTTCAGAGCGGCTGAGAAGTGGGCTGGGAGTCCCTGCTGGATGTGTAGGGTTGAGATAATGAAGACGCTGTAGACCTAGATAAAGGAGAAGGCTGCACAGAAGAACTATGGGTATACTAAATACTGCTGGTGTGCACACTTTAAAATGGTTAATGTACATGACTGCAGAGATAGCTCTGTGGTTAAAAGCATTGCTGCTCTCCCAGAAAACCTTGGTTCCATTCCCAGCAGCCACATGGTAGCCCTCCTTATCAGTTTTTTTGGGATCCAACTCCATCTTCTGGCTTCCGTGATCGTCAGGCACCAGGCACACAAGTGCTGCACAGATGTACATGTGGGCAAAATCCCCATATACTATACTAAACAAGTAAAAGAAGACAAAATAGTTAATATGTAAGATAGGTTCTCCTACAAAAGAAAATACACAAATAACCAACCAATGAGCATCACCATGTCTCTTTTTCTTTGCTTAGTCTTCAAAGCCAAGTGCATACTTTAGGCCATGATGCATCTCACTTCAGACATGGCATATTAGAAGTGCTTAATAGCTACACCTGGATTCTGATGAGTACATTAGACAGCACAAACCTCGTGTTCATTATCAGTCTTCCTCTAGGCCTCTGAGTCATTGGACTTGTTCTTTGGTCATTTGTTGTTGTTGTTGTTGTAGGTTCATTACAATGGGTTTTTAAAAGATCTATTCTATTTTATATGTATAGGTGTCCACAAGTCTGTGTGCCAGGAGCATGCCTTGTGCCCTCAGAGTTCAGAAGAAGGCATCCGATCCTCTGGAATTGGAGTTAGGGATGGTTGGGAGCCATCATGTAGGTGCTGATAACCGAACCTGGTTCCTCTGCAAGAGTAGCAGGTACTTTTAATCACTGAGCCATCTTACTGGTCCCTCTGTTTTAACACTTGTAGGCAATGAAGAACCCAGCCTTTGGCTTTGATTAGGACTAGTTATTACCTAATGCTCAACTATGTAATTTTATGCTTCATTTCCAGAGACAGGTATCTGGTACATTTATTGCATCTTTGACTAATCACCTCTTACCTCTATTTATTCTGTATTTACTTTACTGTCTTGATGTCATGTGCTGGACATTTCTGTATGCTCATTGTTTTCCCAAGGTTACTTGTCCCTCATGGACCAGTTTTGAGGAAAAAGTTATATTTAAAAGGGCTTGCTGGTGAGAATAAACTGAGGTAGACTTCCAGGGTGTTAGGATGCACCAACCGACAACTGACTTTAAAAGATTTTACAGGGGCTGGAGAGATGGCTCAGCAGTTAAGAGCACTGGCTGCTTTCCAGAGGACCTGGTTCAATTCCCAGCACCCACATGGCAGCTCACAACTGTCTGTAACTCCAGTTCCAGGAGATCTGACCTCAAACGGGCATACATTTAGTCAAATCGCCAATGTACATGAAATAGAAATAAATAAATAAGAAAAGATTTTACTGAGATAATGGCAGGTGCCACCAAGAATGACAACCTGAGTTTAATTTCTGAATCCCACATAGTGGAAAGAGAAAACTAATTCCCATAAATTGCCTTCCGACTTCCACACACACACAGTGTCTCAGGCATAGCCTCCTATATACACAATAAATCAAATCTGAAAAAAAAAACTTTATTTTTACTTATGTATGTGTATGAGTATTTTGCTTGCATATATGTATCTATGTGCACCATGTCATGCCTGGTATTCTCAAAGATCAGAAGAGGGTGTCAGATCTTCTGAACCTGAAGTTACAGATATTTCCAACCCACCATGTGGGTGCTTTGAACCAAATCCTGGTCTCCTGGAAGAGCAACTAGTGCTAATTCTCTAGCCTTGCAATAAAAAATGTCTAAAGGTCTTGAAGTTTTAGAAGAAACTTCTAAGTTACATGTGTGCTTCACATTGTATTTCCACTGGACAGCATGCTCAGGAGAGCATAACATTACTCCTCCAGGTAATGATGACATCTAAGCATTTTAGCTTCCCAAATGGTTACTGGGGACATGTGGGCATGACTTATCCCAAAACAGCACCACCAACAGACCCAATGAAGCGAGCCAAATGTTGCTTAGGTCATGTATCCAAGCAAGTATGCCCAAAACTTGGTGGCTTTAATCAACTTGATTTTCTCAAAGGGATTAGAGAAATAAACTGTCAGCACAGGCGCCACCAGGCCCTCCTGCAATATCCCAGCCTGTCTCTCTGGCTCTCAGAGAGGGCAAATGAAATCGAATTTTCAGAAACATTTGAAATCAGCCTAGAAAACCAAAATGTTCATTCTGTGGGAGAGCAGAGACCACACACTTCCTGCATCACGATAGAGAAGAAGAACAAAGATACAAACAGCCAGTCTCCTAAGCCACCATTTTAGTCCATAGCCTACCTGTGCTTTTGGCTGTGCTACAAAATGAAATAAATCCCTTTATAATCCTTCACACTGGTTCTGAAATATATTTTCACGAGCACCAGAGCAGACCCTTTGGGCATTTCTTCCCATAAATGTCATCTCCACCCCCCACTCCATCACATCCTTTTACAGAACATGATGAACTCGGATGATGGCTGTCCAGGTTGTCAGAGGGACAGAGGGGGATGAATGTGGGCAATGGTCCAAATTGAAGTCACCCTCACATGCTCAACCCCCTTCCCAAATTCCCCATAATCCTTCCCGGTGTCACTCGCCTTGTGTTTGGCTCCTCCTCACTCAGAATGTATCGAACACGCCGTTTTCTGCCATCAGCTGCCTCTTGCATTGTTTAACCCTAAGTTGTTGCTCAATGCTTGACCCCGTTTGTAAGGTCTTAGAACACTGAGCCTCAGCCCTGTACCTGCTCAAGATGACTTCATATAACACTCAATAAAAATTTGTGGGATGACTGAATTGGAGATGGATCTGATATTTGTCGACTCTGATAAAATAGGGAAAATCAATGTCAGCTTTCCTGGCTAGATAGGGAACCTGGACAGCTATATAAAATGATCTGCAGGAGAAATTGCTTGAATGCTTTACTTTCAGCATTCGGAGGGAAGCTGTTATAACAATGGACAATAAATACAGGTGAATGCTGTATCAGTGGAGAAGCAATTCCAACAGGGGTCTGCAAGAGCCAAGAAAATCCGGCTTCTTCTTGCCTCGTATGTACACAGGTGCGCTGTGTGCAATGAAATCCACTTAACTTGATTTTATGGACAGTGATTCATGCAAACTCAGTTCCAAACTGCTCAGCATGGCTCAGTTTAAATAAATTACACCAAGAGCAAGCCAGCCAGCAGTAAGGCAAAAGATAGAAAATAAACTTGAGCTTGGAGATTGAAATTTTAGGAGTGCCTGGTGTGCTGGAATCGCTCTCTTCGGGGAGTTCTGAAGGGATTTTAGAGGTCCTTCAAGGTCAAGGTCCTGGTTCGACTGGCTGATGGGAAACAGAGTTCTAGTGGATTGACTATCTGTCTAAAGTCACTCCATGAGTAGCCCACAGAATCAGGGCTCCTGGATTCCAGGTTGGAGTGTCTTTGGATGTTTTCCTCTTTGTCACATCAGGCCCCCGAGTGCCTTGCTCACTGCCGCAGTGTGGAGCATACCCCAAGAAACTGACAGAGACTGAGCCTGAGAAACGGAGACATCCAGAGTCAGCCTGTGGGTCTGAGGGAAGCTGGAGCCAAGAAGAAAGATCTAGAATCAATTCCAACATGTTTAGGAACAGAGGGTTATGCTCTAAGCAGCCCCCTTCCCTCTCCTGGGTCTCAGCTCGCTCCAGAGCCCCCAGTCAGGGGAGACTCATCGAACCTCACACTGCATTCTCCACCCTTCTGTAGCAGGTCTGCCATGGTGTTCTGCTGCCCCTCTCCGCAACCCTCCGGGAAGGTTTGCAAGGCTTTGGCCACTGCTCAGGTTTAGTGAGATGCCAGCAAGGGCAGGTTTTTCTCAAAAAACCTCAGTGCATACCTCCAGAGCACACAACAGGGCTACAGTGACTCTCTGAATCTGTGAACACTTGTGATTATCTATGTCTTTTCCTCTCATTGTATTATTTTAGTTTGAAGGTTTTGGGGTTTTGTTGTTGTTGTTTGTTTTACAATGAAAGGACTCTTTTTAAAAAAATTATTCATTTTATTTTATGTGTAGGAATGTTTTACCTGTATCTACGTGTATAATCATATACCTGGTGCCCACCATGGTTAGAATAAAGTACTAAATCCCCCTGGGACTGGAGTTGTGGATGATTTCAAACCTCCATGGAGATGCTGAGAACTGAATCCAGGTTCTCTGCAAGAGTAATAAGGGCTTCTAGCTGCTGAGACATCTTCCCCACAGTGGAAATATTCTCTTTTAATTTATTTAATTTAAATTTTTATCTATTTACTTTATATCCCACTCACTGCCCCCTCCTGGTCACCCCCTCCCACAGTCCTTTCCCTATCCATCCTCCCCTTCTCCTCTGTGGGTGGGCTCCCCTGTGTACCCCCCTACCCTGGCACTTCAAAGCCTCTGTGAGGCTAGGCACTTCCTCTCCCACTGAGGCCAGACAAGGCAGCCCAGCTAGAAGAACATATCCCATGGACAGGCAACAGCTTTTGGGATAGCCCCTGCTCTAGTCTACATGTGTTCTGGGAGGCCTAGGTCCAGCCTGTGTATGTTCTTTGATTGGTGGTTCAGACTCTGAGAACTCCAAGAATCCAGGTTAGTTGACTCTATTGGTCTTCCTGTGGAGTTCCTATCCCCTTCCCAGGGCCGCAATCCTTCCTCCTACTCTTCCATAAGAATCCCCAATCTCCATCCACCATTTAGCTATGGGTGTCTGTATCTGAGTCAGCTGCTGGGTGGAGCCTCTCAGAGGACAACATGCTCCTGTCTGCAAACATAACAGAGTATCATTAATAGTGTTAGAGATTGGTATTTGCCCATGGGATGGGTGTCAGGTTGAGCCATTTATTGTTTGGTCGTTCCCTCACTCTCTGCTCCATCCCATGTGCCCACATTTCTTGTAGACAGGATAAATTTGGGGTTGAAAGTTTTGTGGGTGGGTTGGTGTCTCTATCGCTCAGTGGAAATATTCTTACACATAGAAAATGATTTTAGCAACTAGGAAAAAATGAATAGACAAATTTAAAATGGGACAATTTTAAAACATGGCTCCAAAGTCTCTATCATTGTCCCATCAAGAAATGATGTCTATGCCCCACCTCTCCAAGACTCTAGGCAGGATTGTGACTATCTTAACCAACAGCTGGCTTGTTGAAGGAAGACTACACCTCCTCTGAAGGACACATGAGTCACCAGTGGGAGGAGACCTTCTAGGTAAGACAACGAGGCTGACTTAGAAAACAACCTGTCAGTCACAGAAGGACCATGCAATCTTCAGATGGCTCAGGAGGAGTTGTAGTCTTTCAAATGCTCCCATCCACAGAACATGGGCTCCTTGAGGAGTGAAGGACAAAAATCCAACTTAAATTGTATGACCAGTACATATACATGAACACGTGCATGCATGTACATGTGCACATACACGCACACATACACACACAGTGGTACATAGCTTGTGATATCTTTATACAGTAAGAGATAATGGCCATCACAGTACTTCTAAGTGGTTTAGTGGTTCATGGCTGCTATTTGCATGAAACCATGTTTTCATATGCTCTGGGAACATAGATCTTACATGCTTCAGGAAGGAAACACTTGATATTTGACTGTGCTGAGGTCAAGTTGTCCTGAGGTCTATCAAGCATTTCATGATCTATTTGGCGGTACTCCACCTGTTAGACATATCAACTGCAGTAAACATTATCCTATACGTTGGACATACCCATTACAGTATAAATCCTTAGTGTGTAGCTACCACAGTGCTTGTTATCTAGTAACACAATCATGATGCAAACCATCATAAACTTCAGTGACACACAATAATTAATGTTCTGCTTATGAGTCTCTGAGTCAGCCTGGAGGTTTTACTTGGCTTAGGAAGGCTGGCTCAGGCATCTACAGTTAATGGCAGGTTGACTTAAGGAGGCTTGACTCCGGCTTGGGCATCCTCAAGTATCTAGGGACTTGTCCTGGCCTTACTCCTGATGTCTCATCTTCCCTCAGAGGATCAAGAGAGATCCAAAGCAATCTCTGAAGATCTAGGCTCAGGACTGGCATATTGTCATTCCTACCACTTTCTGTTTGGCCAGCAAGTCATAAAGTCAGATCATAAGGGATGGGAAATAACCCTCAGCTCCCAATAGGAGGAACCACAAAGCAAACTGAAAAAGAACTGATAAGGAGAGGACTCTTTAACCCTCTCTCCAGAAATCATCCCGCCACACAGTGTTGCTCTGGGCAGTAAAATACATTTATATATAAAATCCGAAAGCATGGCCAGAATCACAAAGAACCATGGACATGATGGTTGAGAATCCAGTCAGGCAGCTTGGTCCCTTCTCCAGCACTTGCTCGGTGCTGTTTGTGAGATTCTCAACCTTTCCAAGCCTCAGCTCCTTTACTAAGGAACAGGGACAATGACACTGTCCATTTTGTAATGTTGTTATGATGGTTAGCATTAATCATCAACAAAATCTACAGTCTCCTGAGAAGGGAGTCTCAGTGAGACGGTATCTAGACAGGGGTGCCTGTGGGCATGCTAGTGGAGGACTCTCTTGATGACATTAATCGATGTGAGAAAACTCGTCTTAATTGTGGGGCAGATCATTCCTGGGTAGGGAATCTGAACTATATAAGATAATGTGAGCTCAGAGCAAGCTCAGTGCTAGCGCAGTCATTGCTGTCTGCTCCTAGCTGTGGATGTGACGTGAGCAGCTCCTTCAAGTTCCTGCTGCTGTCACTTCTGTACCTTGATGGCCTGTAATCTGAGATTGTGACATCTTTCTGTTTTAACTTGCTTTTGTAGAGGCTTTTTCATCACAACCACACAGAAGAGACATATAGTTTGCTATATAATATGCTCAATAAGTAATAACAACTATTATTACTAGTTTTGTAATATAGAGTCAAACAGAAGATGGAGGACCTGGATCCTGGATCCTGGATCCACTCATTTCAATGCATTTGCTCATCATCAGTGTTGGAATGATTTCTGGAGAAAGGGATGAAGATTCCTCTCCAAATCCATCGGTGAGCTCACATCAAGGACAAACCACAGGAGGATAAGGAAGATATGAAGAATCAGTTCAGTTGGTTAATTAATTTATTCATCATATGTCCTTATTTGTCCTCCAGTTTGCCCATAAGGTATTGTAATTTTGAATAGCCTGATCTTTGCAGATGTACCCAAACATGTAACCACAAGCAAGGGTTTTCAAGGTATTAGTATTAATAACAATGAAAAATTTGGAAATTATATAAGTTTGGATTAATACATTTTATAAACCTTAGGAGACTCTCTGAGACATACACACACATACACATGCACCATGGCATGCACATAACACACACACGCCCCAAATGTAATTAAAAAAAATAAACTTTAAATGATATGTAGGCTTGGATGTAGCTCAGTAGTCGGATGCTTGAACAAAAACCCTTTTTTGATCCCCAGTACCCAAAGAAAAAGAATATTTATATTCAAAGACATAGGAAGGTATCAAGGACTTATTGCTTTAAAGGGTATTAACGGTGAACTGGTGATGAACGTTTGTGTTTCCCCTACATTACCTAGCACAGCTCTAGTCTGCCATGGGGGTTCTAAAGTTCTGTAATACAACAGAGTACTTCAGGGCAATTTTCTCTCCTTTCACAGTAACATTTTCCTGATTCCAATTACTTGTAACTATTTTTCAATTGCTATTCTAAATGCAACATAAACACACACATAAAGATAGGTTTCTCCATATTAAGATCTAGGGTGGCAAGCAAATTAAAACACACTGAGTATGACAAAAACCACTACAATTAAAACGATGGGCGGTACCAAGTATTGATGTGAGAGGAAGCAGAGCCCGTGCACATACACCACCTTTCAAACTGGCCTCTAAGCCATAAAATTTGAGCACAGACCCCCAACTATATGCATGACCCGCCTATCGGTTCCTTATTGATGCTTAGCCAGAATCTGTGGCCATGTGCACCAACTCAAAGGTGCATCAATCAGAATAGCTATGCACTGGAAATAGCCTATATGTCCTTTATAGTTAGATGGATGTCCCACATTATATTGATATATGGAATCTATATAGTAATGGTATTAAATGTGATACAGCTATGAGGCATACAGCCAAGTAGAACAACGGGCACCATACATTAAAACAAAAGCACACATACCACATATTATATGGTTCTATTTATATGAAGTTTAAATAACATCAGAACCTTTGAGGGGTAAGGGGAATAGAGATTGGACAGGGGTAAAAGGGAGGGTCCCAGGGCACTGGCAACAATATATTTTTGATCCTTGTGGGAGCCATATGATGTTTGAACTTCAGCATCTGTGTGGTTTCTATACATACATAACATACACTGTAAAGATTTTAATATAATAAGTGGTCTAACTTCACTTTCTGAGAGTCTTTGCCTAACAAACTGGGATTCATTGTTTTATTCTTTCAGGGGGAGGGAGGAGGTGTCACTCTGAGAGTTAGCTGAATCCCCAGGGGACTTGAGGTGTTGCATAAACAGCAGGCACATCACTGCCCCTGACAGCAGAGCCCAGGCAAACCACTCACCAGAAACCTTCATTGGAGAATTTCCCAACAAGGAGGAGACTCCTGAGGTGGGCTCCAGTGGCCTAAGGGAACCTGTCCCTCTGCCTGAGGTGAAAATAGACAGGCATTTTGAATTGAACAAACGACCTCCCAGCCCCCACTAAAGGAGGTGTTTGTTTCCAGTGGCCTCATGGAACAACTAACTGTAAGCTAGGGAGAGGAAATTACACAATGGATGTTGAAATGTGGGCTTGTCCAAAGTTGTCACTCCAGTAATGAATGCCTTATTTCCTGTTTCTTCTCTTTCTTTCTTTTTTTTTTTTTTTTCTTCCAAAAGTTAAATGCTGGGCATAATTAGCTAGTAAAAAAAAACATGCTTGGCAACAGCACAAAAATAGCACATTTTGGGAGCTCAGGCCAATTAAAATTGTTTATGCAGCTATTTAGCAATATTTTTTTCCAAACTATTATAACCAGGAAATATGCAGCTGGAATTCTGTAAGGTAAGTTCCACTGAAGAAGAATGGCCCCCACACTGATCCTTGAACAGTCTGCTGTTCACAGGGGATTTTTACAGTAAGAATGAGCACTTCCATCCTCCAGAGCTCCCCAGGTCTCCTTGGGATCCTGAAAGCAGCATCCCTCACTCTGCAGCAGGCTCTGTTGATGAGGTCCTGCAACCTGCTAATGTTAGGATTAACCAAGCTCCCCTACAGTGGAGAAGCCAATGATTATGGATTTAGCTGCCTAATGCAGTCATTTCAATCACCTCACTGATGCTGAGATCAGACTGAGTGTAGGAGACATTTTTGTTAATAACTGGACACCTAATAACATGTTAGGATTAGTTGCTAGAACTCTGCAAAACTGCCCTTAGCCAACTTGGTTTAACTCTGGCTCCTCCAGGCGCTGCTCTCCCTACCAAGTCCCTGAAAACCTTCCATTTTCAGGGCTCAGGTTACAATCTTTTTTTTGTCAAAACCTGCCTTCTCATCCTCCACTTGCCACAGGGCCCAGCACTGGATGTCCTGTCAACCACAGGACACAGCACTGGATGTCAGGCACTCCAGCTTCTGGCTAAGAGATGAGACTTCCATTATGGAACTTCAGACATTATCTAAGGGGGTCAGGGAGTAAAGTGAGCAGTTTGGAAACAGATCTTGACACCCCTAAAATTTTACTCAGGGGAAACACTTTGTTTCATTTAACTTACCTTATTAGCCTAAGTAGCTAAACCATTTTGTTGAGTGGTGAGAGAGATATGTGGAAATCTTCACATGGCTGTAGACATTCTCCCAGAATCTCTGGCATGCCACTACCAGGATTCTGGCTGCAGCTCACAGATGGCTTCTTGGCTCTGTGGCATTGAGGCAAAGGGCTCACCTGGGAGGGTGACTCTTGACAGCCATCGCTAGACTGGACAGATTTAGTTAAACTTCCTTCTTGCTCATCCACTGTTCATTTTTACATTCATCCAGTCATTCATTTATTCATACACAAAAAGTAATATATGAATCAAAAATAATATGTTGACTTGCTATTAAAGGCTCTGCTTGGCTTGATCCAAGCCTCCCTGCTTCACTTTTCTTCCAACAGCCTACATCTCAGTTTTCTAGGACACGGGGGCTCAAAAGCACACACTGCACCGTCCAACCATTTTGCTCTGCACTGACTCCATCACTGCCTGTGTCCCTTTGTCTGGATGTAGCCACATCTCTTCTATCCTATAAGATTAACATTAACCCCACACTTCACCCAGGAGGATATCTCTGGTCCCCCTGAGGACCACTGAGGTCTCCTAGTCATCTGCACTCCAAAGGCAAATTCTTCAACCTGCACATAGTCTCTGGTCAAGAACTTCTGTGGCACTTCCTGTATTGCTATTGAGCAAGTTCTTTTGGTAAGAAGTAGCATAGAGTAGGCCTCCCTCTCCAGCCATGGGCACTTAAATGAAAAGGAAACCCTTAGTCAGTACAAGTCAGAACTAAATGAAGCTCCTGGCCATTGTCCCACCCCTGGGTCTCTACAGGCATTTCCTGACCACCCCCAATTTCCTCTCCTCCAAGCCCCACCTTTGAATCATGAATTCCCCCACTGGCTCCTCCATTCTTTCTCCCCTCCACTCCATTAAAGCTTCAGATAAGAAAACCTAATGAGGTTGGTTTCAGCTCCATACTCCCAAAATCCACACCAAGAGACCCCATATTGGTTCTATAAAGACATGTAGACAGCAAGGGTAACCCTTTACGATTAGCCAACTGGTGGTCTTGACTGGCCTCCTAGCATTCATTCATTCATTCATTCAGAAAATGTTTTCTGGCCCAATTCAAATGCCAGGCTTAGTGCTAGAGATTACAGCTTCTGCTCTCCTTCTACGAGAAATTGGAAGTCTAAAAAAGATCAAGGTATCTTTCATGGATGCCATTCTCTCTGTTTCCCAGCATCTGTCTAGAAGCAAGACTCACAATGCTCTTCTCAGCATCTCAAGAGGCATCTGTGTATGTCTCCAACTCATCAGCAGGTGCACACTGCTCCCATTAGCTGGTAAAATTAGCAGCTTTCATTGAAGACAGATAAACTCAAAATGTTCTGAGGACAATAATACTCAAAAGCATTTTGCAAAGGTTCCAGGGTATCCCCAGGGTCACACCTCCCTCTGGGTTCTTGGACTGTCTAACGTTTCCAACTCTGTTTCAAGCACTAGCTGTCACTCAGTGAACTGGTCTGTGTCCAGTGCTAGGCTCTTTCCATGGCTTCTAGATCTTATTTCCTCGACAGTCCTAATAGGAAAGTCTAAAGGGCTGAGGGAATCTGACTTGCCACACACTGGGCATTACCCCTTCAGCTTCTTTTCCTCTTCTGAAATAGATATACTCAGTCATTGTAACTGGTTCACTCTCTGTTAGCTGAGTGGGAGGCAAGTAGCCTAACCTAGACCCAACCCACGTCCTCACTCTTGAACATGACTTCTAGCAGCTTGGCTAGTGACGACCTTGCCCCACTGTTGAGTTCCAAATAGACTTCACCTTATGCCTGCCTTTGCTTGTGTTCCCCATAGTTAAACACTGTTGCTTGCCACCAATGAGCCACCAGGAAGGCCTACAACCTGCTGCTTACAAAAATACCGCCCCCCCCCTTTCCATTCCAGAGAGAGAAAGCTGATGCTGTGTGGAGCTTGCAAACTCCCCTCAGCACTTTGTGGAAGAAGGAAAGACTCAGGCGCCAGGGCCATAGACCGTGCAATGCTAGAGAACGGAACTACTTGACAAATAGCAAGTGTGCCAAATGAATGCTTCCAAGGAGCAAGGGTTGCCTGAACACTATTGATTCAGCTCCACTAATGATTCAGACTCGGGGGCTGGGGTGACAGCTATGCCTCGCTCAGCGCAGTATGCTCACCACATCAGGCCTATTTTCTGGTGTCAGCAGGGAAATGGGAGACTATTAGGGAGCACCTTATCAGGACACCGAGCTCAGTGTCACTGGGAGACGTACCATGGTAATTAGCAGGATGGAAGCCACAAGGCAGTGCTGCTCCCTTTCAGGTGCAAAAGACATTGGCAGAAAGCTTCCCCACGGCAAGTGCCTGGACCGATGCTGGTGCCGGTTCCTCTAACTGGGGAGAGCTCCCCTTGATTCCAGCTATCTTCTGCTTTGCTGCATGCGCATCCATTTGCTGGTATCTATCTGTTCACATTTGCCTCTGCCTCAGTTGAAAAGCAGTAACAACCCCTCTCTTCCACCATTGCAGTCAGGGGCCCAAGCTTTGGGGACTGGAGTGTCTAAGAGTGATATAAATAAGACAGGTTCTGTATATACCCTTGAAGCCTTCAAGCTGGTGAATGTTGGATAAAGGCGGAAGGGGCCTATTCTGAAGAAATTCTCACACAGGTCTTATCCCTCCTCCCATCTCAAACACACACACACACACACACAACACACAGGATGTCAAAGATGTTGCCTGCTAGCTGGAAAACCCATTTCCTTCCATCCACGAGTTCACTATATTACCTCATACAGTCCTTGTTGAGTCTAGGGAGAAGGCTCAGTGGTTAGGAGCAACTTGTTGCCCTTGCGGAGGACCTAGTGTCAGTCCCCGGCAACCACGTGGTGGCTCACAACCACCCATACCAGGTCCAGGGGGTCCAATATCCTCTTCTGACCTCTGCTAGTACCAGACATGCCTTTGGTACACATATGTACATGCAGGCAACGCACTCAAACACAGAAATCTTTTTAAAACATATTTTAAAGGAAGAGTCCTTTGTCTCTCTGAATTTGCTTTTTTCTGAGCTTAGATGGTTTCACAGTTAGCCCAGGTTGTCCACAAAGCATAGGCCAAGAGCAGATTGAGCATGAAAAGCTGTATTGAGGAAAAATCCACAGGACGCAGAGACAGCATCAGAATGTGATGGTCTGACGTGACTTAGGCAGAGAGAAGGAAGAGTAGGTGGAAAGTCAAAGAAAGGTCCAGGAAGGGCCTCAGAGAGACCTTAAGCCAAAGTCAGCCATGGGCTCAGCAATGGGCTGTGACTAGGGGTAAAGACAGAGTGGATGGATATTGTCTATTGTGTTTCTCCACAACCCAAATGCTTAGGTGCTCAACCTGTCAGCCTACCCCAGACCTATATCAGTCCCAGAGGGTCTAGCTGCCTGCCACCCAGCAAGCTGACCTCCTAGCTGGCCCCTTTGTGGCAGCTGCTCTCAGCCACTCCCTCATGGCAGAGTTGGCAGGATGTTTGTATTCATGTGACACTTAGGGATCAAATGCTTCCTGTCTTTCCTATTTTTGGCCTGCTTTGGTCTTCGGATGAGGGAAGTCAGGGGCTTTAGTTCCCTGCTGTCATCATTGTTTGAAGTGAGGCCAAACAACAGAGGTCCCACCCTGATCACATCTTCTTGCCCTTCCTGAAGCCCCCCCTCAAGCCTGGCAACAGATCAGCCAGTAGCAGCTCCACAATATGTGTTTACACATAAGAGGAAATAAACCTTTGACTTACTGGACAGACCTAGGCTCTTAAAAACCTGGGCTCCGGTTTCTATCTTACCACTTCCTAAGGAGTAAATGACCTTAACTTTCTTATCTATAATGTGAGGGCAAAATTCCTATCCCACAGTCATTGTAGGAAGGCACAAGAAGTCTTTGGCAGAGTGTGGCATATTGCACACAGTCATCAAATGACCCTTATTGGTGATAGTACTTCCTACAGGCCTCTTAGCACTCTCAAGGTTACTGCTATAGTGTTCTCTGAAAACCTGAGGTCTCAGACAGGTCTCCTGTCCTTAGGAAGTGCACAGACTTGAACAGAGGCACACAGGAAGCCACTCTGACAGTAGTTACTTGAAGCTGGGGTCTGTCTCATTCATTTCTGAGTTCTACAGGACCTCTTTCTCAGGTCTGTAGTTCTGGTCTCCTAGCCCCATTGGCACTGGCCAGACCCATTGAAGAAATTGAAGAAAGAATGCTATTTGGGAGGATGACAGACAAGATAGAAGGCAGAGTTGGGCCACTAAGCTCAGGTCATAAGGGCCTTGGCAGACCGTATTAGGGTGCTCTCGATGTGCTTCAAGTAGAAGACTAACATGGTGAAATCTTCCTGGTAGATTTGGATTAGTTTGCCAGGGTTAGCCTCCTGCACTGATCCCTTGGTTGGAAAAATGAAGGGAAAGTTCTAGAACTACCCCTCTTACAACTCTGGCCTGCACAAACTTTCCCTGACCTGTCGGGGCTGAACAAAGGCCCCGAGGCCAGCTGGAGAGGAGCCTTGATTAGTCACAGTTCCCTCCCAAGAGGACAGGCCCTGATGTGTTTTCTCTTGATAGCATTGGCTCCTTTCAAGCAATAGGACTTCCTGTCTGATCAGAGTGCAATTTTGGCACCTCTGTGGAGAAAATGCCTTAAACAATCCTGTTTTAGCCTCTGATAGCAGATGTGTTTGCTTACCCATCAGCCACTAGTACCAGGCTAAAGAAGGGGTAAGATCTGAGGATGCTGTTATCCTGAATGGTGTCTCCAAATCTGGTCTGAAAGACAAGAGAGGCTAAGTGAAAATTTCCCTGGGGAGTCTAGGACCCCTCCCACAACCATCAGGATGGCTCCCGAGCTGCTGATCTTCACATCTGCAGCCCTAGAGTCTGGCACCGGGGTCCTGTGAAGACACTGAAAGGTTTGGTCTCTGGTGGAAAGTTGGAGCTGCCTCTGGTCAAACTCAGTGCTCATCAATTGGCCTGTAGGAAGAGGTGCTTGGGGATTCGTCAGAGTAAATGACGAATCCTGAGAACCTCACCCTGGGAAACTTGAAAATGGAAAATCCACATCCAAATGAGCATTTCTACCCGACGCATCAGTCATCAAAACTGTGACCTTCTGCTAACTGCTGGAATATCCTGCACTCCTTGCCTGCTATGTTAAGGCTAAGAAAAGAATAAGATGATAATGTTAGCCAGCACGTGGCTTTTGCAATGCCAGACACTCTCTCAAGTACTGTACCAATGCTATCTCATGGCATTCTCCCAACAACACAGGTCCTGCTATTATTTCTATTTCTTGTCACATGTCACACAACCAGTATATGGGGCAGCCAGACTCCGAATCCAGACAGTCCAGGCTACAGACTCTGTGCTTGTGACAACCATGATACTACCTCTAAAAATCATGCTTTCTTCTATCTGTAGCCTTCCCCTGTGCCAAACCCTGGTGCCATTCATCACTCTTCTGAAGATTTTCCTCAGTCTGACGGTTCCTAGAAGGCAGCAATGGCCATCTTGCTTATCTCTCTCTCTCTCTCTCCTCAACACTTAGCACCTAATTGGTCCTCAGAGTAGTTACTGTATAAATATTCCCGTGTATTTGGGAGACTCCATATCTCCTCCACTAATATCCTCTCCGACCTACGTAGCAATCACCTGCACTACGACCATTCCCAAAAGTGACTTTGTTTGCTTATTTATTTGTTTTAGAGATAAGGTCTCAAGTGGCCCAGCCTGGATTTAGACTTACTATGTAGCCTACAATGACCTTGAATTCCCGATCCTCCTGCCTCCACCTCCTAAGTGCTGGGAATACAGGCATATGTCCCCAGGCCCAGCTCACAAGTGACTGTTTGTTCCTGGGGAGGCTGTCAAATCCATGACTCTCAACAGGAGGCTCCCTCTAAAGCATACACATTGCTGCTAGCACCTGACATTTGTCCACTTTATCTCATCCTGGGTGTGGTGGGCAAAACTGCAGTGCCCTCAAGATGCCCTATCCCTGGAGACCCTGTGCTACCTGACAGGGGTAGGGTGTGACATTTAGAGATAGGATTACTGTGTTGTTCAGCTGCTGATGAGATAGGCAACCAGGATTACCTTCATGGGTCCAATATAATCACAGGGGTCCTTCAAAGCAAACTTCTAACCTGAAGATGCCTGCCAAGCTAGTTTGGAAAGTAGAGGAAGGAAGCCCAAGCAACCTTGAAATTGTCTCCCAAGACTCCAGGGGTGCATGGCTCTCTGACACCCTGACACTGACTTCCGAAGACCCACTTCAGGCTTCCAACTTCAGACTTGGAAGGTAGTAAGTTTGCATTGTTTTAAGCTACTCAGTTTGTAGGCACCTTTTAGAGCAGCCATTTTTTTTTAATGACTACACTAAGGACTATCGAGATGTCTCAGCAATTAAAAGCACTGGCTGCTCTTCCAGGGAACCCAGGTTCAACTCAGCACCCACAAGGCAACTCACAACTGTCTGTAACCCTAATTCTAGGGCATCAGACTTCTTCTTCTGATGTCTATGAATACCACACATGAATGTGGTACAAAGAAATATATGCACAGGTAAAGCACTCATATATATATATATATATTAAAAATATCATATGATTAAAAATATATATATGATATTTTTAAATGAATGTACTAATAGTAGGTACACAGAGGTAAATAAAATATATAAGGTCTCTGTCTTTAAAGAGTTTACAAGGAGCCAAGGAGAGTGCTGAGTAGAGAGCGTCTGTTGGCAAACCTGACAACCTGAGTTTGATGCCCAGGACCCACAGGGTTGAAGGAAAAAAACTGACTCCTGCAATTTGACCTCTGACCTCCTCATGTACAACGTGGCTCATATGCACCCACACAGCTAACTTATTGGTCAGTTTTATATCAACTTGACACAAGCTAGAATCATCTGGAAGAGGAACCTCAACTGCAAAAATGCCTCCGTAAGATTTACCCATACACATGTCTGTAGTGTATTCTCTTGAATAATGACGGATGTGGGAAGACCCCGCTCACTGCAGACGGTCCTGGGTGCTACAAGAAAGCAAGCCAGTAAACAGCATCCCTTCATGGTTTCTGTATCAGCTCCTGCCTCCAGGTTCCTGACTTGAGTTCCTGCCTTGACCTTCCTCAATGGACTATGACACAGGATAGGTAAACTAAATAAACTCAGTCCTCCCCAAGTTGCTTTTGGTCAGCATTTTATCACAGCAAAAGATCTAAGATGTGGAAAAAAGGGAAGGAAAAGGAAAAGAAAGGAAAGATAAACAAAAACAGTTTGCTAGAAATCCCAGTATACGTATGGGTAATGAATTCTAGTAAGTAGTGCCTGGACTGTATTATGTCTCATAAGCCTTTCTGGGACAGTGGGAGAGCTGCTCTTTGTGGGATTAAGAGCCTGTCAAAGGGCCTCCCTTACTTCCCTCATTAAGCATCTAACATTTATTGACTATTTGCTGTATGTGTAACTAGACCAAGTGTTTTGCATAGGTGTCTAATTTCATCCTGGCCACAGCACTCTGAGAAGGATATTTTTATGCCCATTTACCAGATGAAGAAATAGAGGCTATGATAGGAAAAGTGACTTTCCTAAGAGCATGAAACCACTATGTGACAGATGTGAACCCAAGACAACAGACTGGAGCCCACCAGGCTGTCCCCCAACTCTGCCCCTATTACATCCTCTGCTGAGCACTGCATGAGGCAGCCCAGGTCAGCACACTCCACCCCAGGCCCCTCAGAAAGCAGTTATGAGGGGCCCCACTCACACCAGTTCCAGTAAAAAGGGCAGAGCCCTTTGTTTGACAAACTTTGTTCCCGCCCTGTGCACAGAGGGTGTTTTTCTATCTGAAGTCTGACCCAGGCTGAGATAAGCATGATTCAGGGGAGCTTGTTTGTAGGGCTGTTCTGGGTAAAAGCTTCCAGAAGCCTTGGGCGGCATGGATGGACAAGGACAGCACCCAATGGTACTGGAGATGTATGCTAAGGTGGGAGAGATGGGCTCTATTTCAGGCTGCTGTGTCCCAGGGAATCGCCCCAGAGGTCCCAGAGACTGGAACCTGGCAGTCTTCTAGGCCATTACAGCTAGTCATGTCATCCCTTGAACCTTCTCCTTTAAGAAGTTCAGTTGATTTGGGAGGGAAAAGGAAACAAGAAATACAATAGTGATACTAATAGCTAATTAAGTGTGATTAAATTAATTCCATTCAATCCTCCAGACAAACATATCAATATTCGTTTATCATCTCCCATTTTTTTAATGAGGAAACTAAGACTCAAAAAATGAACCTGCCAAGCCACACAGTTGGTGACCCCATAAAGCCTGGTCTTCCCAGTTCCACAGCACTTGCTGGAACCAAAAGTAGAAATCAGAGAGTCTCTGTCCTGCTTCCCTCTCTCCAGCATCCTAGTTTGGGGAGGGGTTGAGCTGTCCGTGTTAGAAAGCTATACTGTGGGACTCTAAAGTCTCTGGCCAGCCAAGGGTGAGTATGTCCGTGGGCCCAGTCACACTATCACACTGAAGTGGAGTGGAGAGGAAGTGACTCAATCATCAAAGGTCTGCTCTTCCTCAGGGAACTGTCCCTAATCACAATTATGCCACTACAATAATACAGTTTCAGAGAGGCTGCGAGCTGGGGCCCTGTGTCGCCATGTACACTGTTTCCTGGATCTGCCAACTCCAACAGCATTCAGCAATTAATAGAATCCAGCTAGGCCAACCGCTCTGATAAGGCAAGAGCCACACCGCTACCGGCCTTGTTGTTCTAATGACGAATAGCCCCATTGCACACACGCAAACAATCCTCCCTACAACTCAGGGACATAAAGCCTGGGGCCCCAGGAGGCCATGGAAAGCCAAGAACATTCTGCCTGGTTTGGAAATTTCCTGGAGGTGAAAGTTATTTTCATTCTCAAGATTAAAAAAAAAGTCATGATTATCTGACCATTCCCAGGACTTGAGGACAGTGAATGTTTGGGGACTGGCCTGGGACAGAGACCCACAGACAAGTAGATGAGTCCCAAAGTGGCTCAAGAGAAGGCTCTGTGGGTAAATGCACTTGCTGCCAAGCCTGACGAATAGTCTAATCCCCAGGGCACATATGGTGGAAGGAGAGAACTGACTCCCAAAAGTTTTTGTCTGACCTCTATACACATACATACACTGCAGCACAGATGCAACAACACACACACACACACACACACACACACACACTAAATAAATAAACATGATTTTAAAATAAATGAGTGAACTGCTGTGTAAACCTGGGGAAAATTTCTGTGTTTCCCAAATGCTGCCAACTGACACACTTCAGCATCCAGGGCCTCCCTGAATCTCCAGGGGGCACGCACGTTCTGGGGGGCGGGGAGGGTGTGCACATTGACTGTGATGGTGTCCAGCATCCCCCACAGCACAGGGTCCAACATGGTGGAAGATCTCACTATAGCTCTCCCAAGCCTGTGTTTTTATCAAGTGACCAGTGCCCTCATTTCTTGTCACTGGGTGGGGCACATTTATGTTCTCGTGAAAGGTCAATCGTCTCCCTTCTCTGGGGACAACGCTGACTAATTAACTCATTTGGACAGTAGGCCAACTTTGCACAGATTCTCGCCCGATCTGGCTGTGCCAAATGAGGTGTGATCCTGCTGCCCCTCTCAGGGGAGTGACACCTCAGAGCTTGCTCATTTTCCCCCTCCCAAGAACAATGCAAATGAGAGCAGAGGGATTTTTGCTTGAATGGTCCCAAGAACCTCTGGGGGGAAGGGCGAGGCCCAGAGGATGTGGATGTTTTAAAATTAGCCTTCATTTTGCCCAGAAGACTCTGTCGAGGTGATTTGCAAATTGTGCAGGGTAATTTCCTCTGGTTTGGGCCTTTTGTGTCGTTGTGAGTTGTGGTTCTATGTCCGGGCTCATTCTGCTGAATGTTCTTGGTAAAAGTCACTTTTTAAAGCTCTGGTTTCTATGCTTGAATAGAAGGAAGCAGGGAGGTAGTGTTTGAAAGCCGAGGGGCGGAGGGTGGAAAGCAATTTAGCCATGAGGAGCTGAGTCCCGGCTCTGTGCTTCCTAGCTGTGTGACCTTGGATGAATCAGTTACCTGCATAATCTGTTTCCTCGTCTAGAGCTCGGTGATAACTATCAGGCTCCCTGTACAGGACTATGGTGTCCAATGAACACAGATGCCCACAGCCAGCATATTGAACTATTAAATGGTTTTTAAATTGTGCTAAGCACCCTTCCCTGCTCCTGTGTCAAGACCTTTCTTAGGAATAGCAGACACACAACACCCATTACATATATCCTAGAATGGAGCACACAGCTCAGGCCAGACTCATACTCCACCGGAGATGAGGTGAGGCAACTGAGTCTTCTGCTGGGTGTTCAGCTCAGCTTTTCTGACTGCTATAGTTAACAGACATTTCTTCTTTTCACTTGAGTCAAAGGCAAACACGCTGTAATCATCACTTACTGCTTGATGAGCACCCCAGAATCACAGACAGCTCTGTCTGGCTTTTGTTCTGTATGGAAATCCTTCAAATCCCTTAAAAGAATTGGCACACTCTTTAGCTGTTCACTCAGAATAGTTGAGAGTGCTTTCCTGAGGTGTGCCATAGACTGTGGAAGTTATCCCCACTCAATTTCACGGGAGACTGAGATCTAAGACATCAGAAGGCTCACCCAGTTAGCAGGGAATACATTGCACATTTCCTATCTTTGGTTATGATGGTAAGTCTCCATCCTATGGCATCTAAGCTATCAGGCTTAGGTGATGGACAGGAGGTCATTCTAGAGACCAACCCTCTCCTTCTCCATAGTCAGTGGGACATTTTCACCCCAACCCCACGGAAGAGCTGGAGGTAGTTTTACTGTGAAGATGTAGGGCCCCTTTGAGGTGGGGCCCAGGCTCAGGGTCAGGCAGCAGGTTGGGTCAGATAACAGCAGGGAGTCACAGGAAGACCAGTTCTAATCTCTCAGACCAGGTTGTGTGAGTATCTGGGGTCTGGGAGAGGATACTACAGCCTCTGAAGCACTTGATTTGGGCCTGAAGTCCCTCCCCCAGCCTTCCTTCTCCTGTAACAGTTAGCTGCCTCAGAAGATAATGGTCCAACTCTACTCTATCACATTGAGTTCAAAGAATGGCTGACTTTGGCTTTGAGTTCAATCTAATATAATAATACATCCTCTGCGTGGTCATTGTCATATTGAACCAGCATTGCTATGGTGCACCTTTAAGCATTTTACTTTGGTGTTTTGCATCCTTGACCACTTACAAAATACTCATTCATTCATTCAGCCAGCCATGAATTTATCTATTGGTAACTTATTTATGAGATTCTACTGTGTGCTAGGCACTGTGATTGGCATGGAACTATAGTGGTAAGCAAAACCAGATAGATTTCTCCCTTGACCAAGTTTAAGATCTCTAGAAGACCGAAGGTCAGTGATACTTAATAAGTTCAGAGTGTACGCAAAAAGAAAACAAAAGGCAAATCAGGACTAAAAAAATAAAAAGGAGAAAGTTCAGGAGGGGCCCAAGAAAGCCCCAAGAAGACAGTGTGGGCCTTGGTCTACAGATGGAGTCCCAGAACATCCAAGGCTACACAGAGAAATCCTACCTCGAATAAAACAAAACAAGCAAACAAAGCCAGATGACCTGAGTTCAGATCACAAGATCCCTGCATAAATCTAGGTTCAGAGGTTCGGGTCTGTAATCCTTATTGCAAGATGGGGTGGGCATGAGAGAATCCCTCAGAAGCTCATGGGCCAGCTGGCATAGGTTATTCAACACAGTGGCAAACAGGGTTACTGTACGTTTCTTAAGAGAGGGAAAGTTTATCTTGATTACACCCTGTTCCAAATAAGGTGTAAGGCAAGGACCAGCCCTTAATCTCCAGATATACTCTGTGGTATGTACATATCTACATGAACACACACAAAAATAAATATAAAAATTATAAAAAGCTCATTTACTAAGCTATGTATCTGTACCTTTTAACCTCCATGGAAAATACTTTTAAATTAGTTCCCTGTCACTTAGAAAGAATGTCTGGGTGTACCTGGTGGCTGTTGAACCATGTGGCTAACTGTAAAAGAAATGTGTTTGGGACCAGGTAATTTCAAGAATGACAATTATTACAGTTATACTCTGATCTTTTATTTTTCTTTTTTGGTTTCTCAGGATGGGGTTTCTCTGTGTAGCCCTGGTTGTCCTGGAACTAACTCTGTAGACTAGGCTGGCATTGAACTCAGAGATCTACCTGCTTCTGCCTCCAGAGTGCTGGGACTAAAGATGTGTGCCACCACTACCTGGCTCCTTGTCTGCTCTCTTCTATTGAAAAAAAGAAAATATATATATATATAATATGTATTTGTGCCTGTGTCCTGTAGAGCTCCCAAACCATCCTCCTATGACCTTCCTGCTGCACTTCCTGTCTTCTTCAATCTGTGCACCCACATGAGCCTTCCATAACTTTATGGCTCACCCTGCTATGCCTTCATATCCGTTATATAAATCTGGTTGGTTTTTGCTGTCTTTAATATTCTGAGGTAGTTGTAGTTCTGGGAGGTAGATAGTAAACAAGATAAACTTTCCCTCTCTTCAGAAACTTACAGTAAACTGGTTCACGTAGGAAGAGTGGCAGGTGAGTTAGACTGAAGGCAGGTGCTCTTCGTGAACTGTGTAGCTAGCAAAGGCCTCTCCCAGAAGCCACACTGTGGCAAAGATGTACAGTAGGTCCTGGAAACAGCCAGACAAAAATCTGGTGGGGAAGGGTCCCAAGCAGAGGGAACAGCCTATGCAAAGGCCCTGAAGCAGATGTGGACATAAGAGATTGGAATAAGGCAAAGATGCCGCACAGCTGCAATTACAGGTGTTAGACATTAAGGTCAAAAGGCCAGTGTGAGACTTTGGTCAAGGATCAGCTCCCCTGCTCTCCAGTATGTTCCTTCAGCTGCTCAATTTGCAAGTGCTGCCACAATGTAGGAGGCACTTGAATGGCTGGCTGGCTCATTAAGCAGCAGCAGCAGTTTGCAGAAGCACGGGGTCGTGGATCTGCCAGCATCTCCCTACAACATGCATCTCCACGGACAGGACCAGCCAGGCACAAATTACCTCACTAAACAATACCACCTGCCAATTCTAGCAAAGGTCACACAAGCTTCCCTTGCACCCCACTCCCACCCGGGTCGGCCTAGAGTGACACTTGGCTCCACCCTCAGTTTCCTCTTGAATGGCAATTATCCTCATCCTTGTCTGGTCCCACAGCTGTGAGCTTGGTGGTTTTTCTATGTGTGACAGAGAGATTAGGTATTTATGATGTATTTACTTATGTGTGTAAGTCAGGGACACATGTGTCATGTCACATTTCTGCTGGTCGGAGGACAACCTCAGGTGTCAGACTCACCTTCCCCTTGTCCTAGACAGGGTTTCTTTCTTGTTGACTGCAAGTGCCAGGCTGGCTGGCCCCAGAGCTTCCAGGGATTCTCCTGTCTCTGCTCCAGTTCTCATTCACTGGGCATGTCTTTTGCCTTGACTGGTCTTACAATGGACAGTCCAAGTCTGTGATTTGGGCTCCTTCCTGATCATATTCAGACTTCTTAATTCATATTTGAAATATAGCAAGAGCTAAAGTAAAAGCTCCCAGTCTGAAGTCTGTGGTAACTGGTGGATATTTTTCCCATAGTTAAAAATGTTTGGCTTTTTCCGAAGGGTCCTAAGGTGGGAGAAATTACAGATAAACCGGCCACAAGAATCTATATAGCACATCTTGATGTCAGGCTCATCCATGTCATTGGTGGATCAGTGACTGAGACACACCCAATTCTTCCTGAAGGAGTTTCTATTAGGAGAGAGGGGAGACAGTCAACAAACAAATGATTTATAAGCATGGTATATTTTGATAGTGGCAAACTCCATGGTAAAAATGGAAGAAAGGTAGAAGACAGGCTGGACAAGTAGGTTGGAATGAGAGTGGACAATACCTTAGACAAACTGGCACAGGAGCACTCCAGAAAATAGTGTCCAAGAGAAGACCTGAGTCAAAACAGAACCAGCCATGATCAAGAGTCTCCTCCTGAGTAACAGAAAGTGCCCAGGTACCGGGGCAGGAAGGGTCTGACCTCGGGTGGACAGCAGAGCATGCGTGTCAGCACACTGGTTAATGACAAAGAAAAGATGGAAGGTGAGGCTGGAACAGGTACCCTGAGCCCACTGTGGTGGGTCTAGAGGATCAAGACAAGAGCATCAGGTGGTTTGATTTTGAGGCAGAAGCTTCATGGTGTTGCCAGGCTAGCCTTGAACACTGGGCTCAGGCAATCTACTGCCTCAACCTCCAAGTAAGCTGGCTCTACAGGCATGAGGGACCACAGCCAGCATGGCTATTAAATGTAGCCAAGAACCCCTGGGGCTCCTTAGCAGGGAATTGGTTTGCTTAAAGTTTGAAGCTCTCTACTGAGGTTGTTAAATGAGAAGCTGTCCGCAGCTGACCTTACAGTTGTCAGAGCTTTATTATAAACGAAGATCTTTTTTAATATTTTAAACGTTGTCTATGTGCATGTGTGAAAGTTCAAGGGTGCTCATGGGCATGTGTGTATGCATATGTGACAAGGGCACTACGGGCTGTGTGTATGCAAGCTGTGGAGACCTGAGACAACCAGTGAGCTTCAGGGATCCACTGGTCTCTGCACCATTAGCCCTGGGCTTACAAGTCTATCTCACTGGGCCCAACTTTTTTCTTTTTTAACTGTGGGTTATGAGGATGGAACTCTCCATTCACAGCCACCCACCAGAACACAGCACCCACTAGGCATACTTAATCAAGGTTACAGGCCTGTGTCCTTGTTCTTCACAGCACAGCCACCACCCTCGGCAGGGCTCCCCACTTCTACCCTGAACTTTTTAGTAACCTGGAATGCAAGTTAATTCATGTGATAAAGCTAAGCAGTTAGTAGGTGCTCAAGAGAAAACAGGACCCTAGCCACTGAATCTCTTGCTGCTTCCCTCCCTCTTCCTGTCTGCCTGGTTATTGGTATTTTCCAAAAAGAATTTCAGTGAACTCTAAGGAGGCTTTTTGAGGAAGGTGTTATGGTACTGCAGTTTTAGACATGAAGAAGTCCAAAGGCATTTACCAGGAGCAAGTGACCACAAAGCCCAGGGGTTAATCTGTTGTACTTCCTTAGTGTTGGAGTATCTGTGTTTGTTCAGCCTTGGCATTTGAACTTCAAGTGTTATAATAAGTAAGTCTCTAAAAATAACATAAGTGTTTCCTTCGGTGACAGAGAAGAGCATCATGATACTTCCCAGATGAGCCCACTGATCTGCGTGCCCATCTACCCATCCATTTGTCTACTCATCCATCCATCAACCTGCTCATCCTAGAAGCCGTTTGTCCTTCTGCATTATGCTCTTTTTTGTTTTGTTGGCAGTCTATGTCTTTTGGCTTTATTTGTTGTATCTAGGAGCTGCAAGAAGAGGCTCCAGCCACTCAGGCTCTTCCCCCTTTGCTCTCACAGAGCTGTTTCTCTGGGACAGGCTGGTGCTTCCTTGAGTATGGGTGCCTTTACCTTTTCTTCTTCTGTGATTAAGGGCTCCCAGAGCACACCATATGCTCAGGGTGCACATTTATTCTTCTGACAAGAACCATGCCCTTAAATTTCTTGTTTACAACAATGCCATGCTGGGTGCACTGTAGACTCTTTCAGCTTTGCCATGGTAACATTTTCAGGGCATTCCACTCCATGGAAGTCTACAATATCTCCCTTCTCATAGATTTGCAGGTATGTGGCCAAAGGAATAACTCTGTGGTCTCTCAAAGGCCAAGAGAACACATTCGATGTCTGTCTCTCTTTCTTTACGTGTTTGTCCTCTTGGCAAATTACTGGAAGATAGTGTTTCCAGCTAAAACAGTTGTTTTGTTTTTTGAGATAGAGTCTCATGTAGCCCAAGCTGGCCCTGAAATCATGATCCTTTTACTCCTACCTCCCAAGTACTGGAATTACATCCCTGAGCCACCATGCCCAGCTCTACAAGGCATTTTTAAGGGCAGCATGGGTGTGCTCTACAGATGGTAGGTAAGTAGCAAGAAAGCATGAGTGAGCTCTGACTTGCTCTGCATGGCCTCCTCCTTTCTGACTCATTGTCTTTGCATTTCTGCAGGAACCAGAATGGTGGTACGCTAAAGACCACAACTCTTGGATGCCTCCTCACGTGACTGTGATTTCTCCTTTTCATCTGTACAGTCAGTCTGGAGCCTCTACCCAGTGTGTCACCACAGGGAGACAAAAAGTATAGTTCAGAAACTCACACTTCAGATGTGCTATACTTGCTGTGTTCATCAGTGGTGCCCAGTAAAGCAGAAGCAACCATGGGTACAGTCAGGAGGGAAGTCACATATGGATACCTTCCTCCTGCAAGCTATGTGTCCCACTCCGTAACACCCAGCTTCAGTTTCTTCATGTGTTTAGTGGGTCAGGAGGTCAGGCATCCCTGTACTTCATCTCCTCTGTCTTCTCCAAAAAAAAAAAAAAAAAAAAAAAACTTGCCTCTGCCAGGCAAGAGGACTTGTTATGAGGAATAAAAAAGGACAGGGACTTTGATACGTTAATTCATGCATCAAAGGCAGACAGTAATCAATAGAAATGGGCATAGGGGGTGGTGGGAGCTTTAATCCACACTGGACAAGAGCGATTGAGTTCGAGGCAGCTGTTACGAGGGTTCAGATAACGACTCACGAGAACCTGTCTCGAAAACCAAAAAAAAATAAAAGAAAAAAATGGCAATACTGACAAGATGGGTGTTGGTTCAATAAGAATCCCCTCTACATTGACAAAAGATCAGAATTAGTCATGCTAAACAGGAGAATAAGAAGTGAGGAGGCAGTACCACAGGGAAACATGTGAAACTCCCAAGACTAACCCATGTGTTCAGACAGCAGCCATTTATCCAGCCACCATCTATCCAAATAGCCATCTTTCTTTCTGAGGGTACACACACTGTCTATTCAAGTCCCAGACTATGGAGAAACTAGACTCGGTGCTGGTCTATAGTCTGTTCTAGCTTTTCAAGAAAGTTCAGAAGTTTCGATTGGGTATGGGATTTTATTTTCAAATTATTGTATTTGTGTGGGTGTGTGGGTGGTTATTCTGTCTGATGATGCTTCACAGAACATATACCAATAAAGGTAGCATTACTGACTTCTTCAATTGTCCACTCGGGCCTCCAGTCATGAGGGAAAGCATTGTTTTGGTGGCTTTGATAGAGAAACTGAACAGCACCATATGAGTGCTATCTGCCCTGACAAAGGGCAGTCTAACCTAGTCAAGTATTGGAAGGCCTGCCTAGCTCCAAGAGTCTGTATTAAGAATGTTATTTGCTGGGGACTGGAGAGATGAGTAAGCATCATCTCTCTCTCTAATCAAACCTGGGTTTGATTGTCAGCACCCACATGGTGGCCCACAACTGTCTGTGATTCAAGTCCTAGGGAATCTGACGCCCTCTCTGGCTTCTGTAGGCACCAAGAACACAAGTGGTCACACACATACACACAGGCAAAACACCCATACACGTAACATAAAAATAAATTTTAATTAAAAAAAAAGAATGTTATTTGACTACAGCTATATACCATATTCTCTAATGTCTCCATTGCTTGCTTGTTAGTCTTCTTTCTGAGTTGGTTCACAACTTGGGCAAAGAAAGGGAACTCTATTGATTGTGTCTCTCTTCAGACTCTAAAAGTCAGCTCTAGTCTCAGGTCTTTAAATTTTCTTCTTGTAGGTGTGGTAGCTCATGCCTGTAATCCCAGCTGTTGGGAGCAGAGGTAGGAGGAACACCCACAAGTTCTGACCAGCCTGGTCTGTGTAGTAGATTCCAAAGCCGACTGGGGCAACATAGTCAGACCTTGTCTCAAGGAAATTAAAAAAATAAAAGTAAATTTCTTCTTTGTGACAAGTAGGCAAATATGGGATACTTGTTTGGGGCTCACTACCAGCCCATCATGCTGGAGGCAGAGTCAAGCTCTGAGGCTTGCAGATATCTAGTAATTCTCCAGAGCGGGGCCTGAACAAATAGGGGAGAAGAGATCCGGGAGATGTAGGAAGAGAACAAGAAGAGAGCCAAAAGAGAGACAGCTAGATGCTCATTAGGGGGGGGACAATGGAGTGCTGTGGGAAGATCAAAGGAGGTGCTATATCATGTTCTGACATTACACACTCGGGACTACCTTTAGTAAGGTTATTTTATTTCAAGTAGTGATCTGTACCTAGGCACCCTTCCTGAAGGTAACACAAAAATAATAACATCTCCTCTGCCCCCTTCCCAAGGTTGAAAGGATCAATCGAATTATCTTTGGAGAATCTGGTTAACAAAAGCCGGTTACCTGACTCATCAGTAGCATGACCAAGATGGCTTGGAGTAAGTCAAATCACATATTCCCGAACTCACTTTCAAAAACCCCTGAGCACTGAAGTGAACGGCTCCATTCTTAACTGCCACCAGGAACAAGCGCTGCTAAAACCTAGAACAACCTTAAGCGTCGTCATTGCTAACCGTTTTGGGACTCACTCCTCACTCGGCAGGCATTTATTGAGCAGCTGACTGTGTGCCTCTCCAGGGTCTGAGAACCGGGGATGCAAAATTGAATAAGTCTCCTGAACAAAGAGGGCTTACAGTGGCAGCAATTTCCGGCAATTCAATACGCTGTGCTTTTGTTGTGTCTCATTTTACTGAAAGTGTATTTTTAAAGAATGTTTGGGAATTATAGCCCTACGATAAAATACATTTTGTTTCACTTCCTTTATGACAGCAGTGACCTTCTGACCAAAAGCAAAATTTTGGCCTTTCTAAATATCTCACATTGGCTGGGCTTAATGGGTTTTCAAAATAAATGGATTGGATTTCTCAACCTGTCAAAATACAGAGCACAAGGGCTTTTTAGACTTGAGAGGCCTGCTCTGAGTGCAGATCCCAAGTCGACGTTTGAGAGGGAGAGCAGAGGGCCAGCTTATCAGCAACCTGTTATTTTTTATGGAAGCAGGGGTCATCAGAACAAAGAAGTGAGCTCTGGGAGGTCAGACCAACTTCAACACAAGGCTGCCCGCCTGCCTGGGCAATCAAGGCAGCCAATGCCCCGAGCTCTCTCACTCAGGAGAGAACTCTAGATGATTTTCTCTCAGACATGAACCCAAGCTCCTGACCACACCTGTAGCAACCCAGGAAGGGGCAGCAGGAGAAGTGGAGCCACCAGAAGATGATGCACTGTAATAAGCAGGGGATGACCGAGGAAGCCCTGCAGTGGGGGCTGGAGAGGTTGCTCAGTGGGTAAAAGTGCTGACTGCTCATGCATGACTACCTGAGTTTAGATCCTGGCATACATAAAGGAGCTGCATGTGTCTGCAGGCTCTCGACAAGGGGGTGGAGACAAGAGGATCACTGGGGCTTAGCTCCAGGTTCAGTAGAAACTCTGTCTCAAGAGAATAAGGCAGAGAGTAAGAAAATAAGATACCTGACAACCTCCACATGTGTCCATCCACCGTACACACAAATGCCATATGCACACACAACACACCCATTCATATACCATATACACACACCCATACACTATACATGCACATGCCCACTTACACACACACACACACACACACACACACCAATGACACACTAACATACAATAAACAAAGAAATAAATAATGTAAAAATGATGCACTGCGTGTTGGGTGGTGGTGACATATGCCTTTAATCCCAGCACTCAGGAAGCAGGGGCTCTCTGAGTTCAAGGCCAGCCTGACCCACAGAGCAGTTTCTAGGATAGCCAGGGCTACCCAGAGACACCTTGTCTCAAAAAACAAAAACAAAAGGGGTCTAAGGGAAGCATGATATTTGATAACTATATTCTGTCTGGGGAGGTTTTGTTTGTTTTTCTGTGTGAGGCTGTCGAATTCTCTGGAGCTGAAGTCACAGACAGTTGTCAGCTGCCACGTGGGTGCTAAGAATTGAACCTGGGTCCTCTGGAAGAATAGACAGTGCTCTTATCCACTGAGCCATCTCCCTATCCCTGGTTTGTGTATTTTTGTGGCTGTATTATAATCCTCATTTGGAGAGAGTATATGAAGCTGAATTACGTGACTCTGCTAGAAAAGACCCCCTTCCCATGGTGAAGACCCACTTGGATGTAACAGGCTTTCGCACAAATAATGCCTGGTTCCTCATGTCTTTGCCTTGCTGTCTTACATACTTACAACTTTTTTTTTTTTTTTTTTTTTTTTTTTTAAGACAGAGTCTTATTGTATCCCAGGCTGGCCTCAGATTTGCTATGTAGCCAAAATTGATCTTGAACTTTTCATCCCCCTGCCTCTACCACCCAAGTCCTGGGATTTGAGGTGTGTACCACCACACCTTGTTATATGTTACTGGTTGTTAGATCCAACCTAGATTTGCACGAATTCTAGGCAAGCACTCTTAACAGCTGAGCTATATTTCCAGCCCATGCGTATAACATGTAAAGACTGAATCCTGAAGCATAGGTGAAGGGAGAGGAAAATCCCACAGACTCCTTTGAGGTTCATGAAGGAACAACAAAGTCTCACCAGGAGAGAGACTCCTCTCCACAAAGGGCTTTTGTTGCACATAAGCAAACATACTCCTTTTGTTTGTTCCTCAATGCCCTCAGACTCTGCTGCCTAGAGATTAAATTCATTTCTCTGAAGGAATTCTGGGAATCTGCTTCCTCTGTTGGAACAAACTTTGTGATATTCTGTGCCTTCCTACTGGGTAAGGGGTCCTGTTAAGGCTATCCTACAAGGCTCAATGAAATCCTAAAGCCTTCATAGAGGAATGGATGGGTAGCAAAAAAAAAGAAAGAAAAGGTAGGAGAAGGGAACCAATACCAACCCCAACTGGCCAAGCCCATTGCTCATCCAAGACGCTATGCAGAACGTGTCCGGGATCACGCAGCATGAGTCAGACAGAGGCACGTAAGAATCCTGCTCAAACTACAGCATGTCAAGGGTGCAAGAACCCAATGGGATAATTCTGCTCTTCCGTTCTGCTGGCTCTGGGTACTAGCACACCATTAAAGGAACATCAAGAGTGGTCCCAGGTGCTGGAAATTACAGGACAGAAGGAGTTCCCAGGCAGGATGTGAAATAAATCGTGGAATGAATGCCCACAGACAAAGAGACGCGCCTATCAGGCCTCGGTCAGTCAACAATGTGGGAGCCACAACGGCATAAAGCGAAGAGGCTGATACAGCCGGTTTATGTTTCTGTCTAACCATTACTGTGAATTGCGAGTCAGGGAGCAGTGTTAGGAGCATATTGAATGGAAGAGGATAGTCCACGGCGTTCCCAAGCTTGTCTTCTTTTTATTCTTTATTATCCCCACCACCTTGACCCTTCGCCATCAGCACGGTGATCGGCATCCATCACATTTATCCCCACCCCTCACGGCTCAGCGAGAACTTCTTCATCTGCCACAACAGTGTGCTCCTCACAGTTAGCTCTCTGAAGTGGGAAAGGCAGAGTTAGCACCGCCGCTTTCCCAGAGTGTGAGCCCGTGCTTAGAGAAAAGGGCAAGTCTTAAGTCATAGTTCAGCTCTCCATGTACAACATTAGAATTTACCTTGAGACTATTAGAATGTTTAACAACTGATAAGTCACGGGGCAATCAGTCAGGACAAGCAGGGTCACACTCAATGGATGTGATCATTCTGGTTCTTGTACCTGAATGTCTCCCAGGTATGATGCCTGAGATAGACAGTGTGTTTCTCACACCCTGAAATAGTATGATATGTCTTCTAGCCTGGGCTTTTGGAACATTTCCCCTAAGTCCATCCATTCCTGAATAATAAGGCAAGCTGCAGCACTAAGTACAAGATGGGCCTGGAAGCGGCAGCACAGTACTCTAAAGAAGGCATTTTGGAATTGGCTCCCTTGATGATCTTTAAACAAATTGGGGGGGGGGGAGGAGAAGGGGAGGAGGGTAAAGCTGGAGGGCAAGAGAGCTCTGACAGGGCTCTGTGAGAGTAGTAAATTCATTCCTCTTCAGAGCTTGAGGTTGAACCCACATCAGCCTTAAGGATGATCTGACGGAACTCTGGGTTTCCAGGTGGAAGAAGTCAAGCAGAAAGGGGCCTGGTGTGGGCGCAGGTTGAGAATGAATGAGAAGTCCATCCCACTCTGGGGATACAGCCTGCCCCTGCTCCTGCTGGCAAGTGGGCACACCAGCCCGGCTTAAGCACAACACTGCAGAAGAAGACAGGCAGCCAGCATTTCCTCCAAGCTAACAGAAAGCAGGAGCCTGCCAAGCTCAGGAACAGCTAGAAGATAATCAGCTTCTCAATTTCCCAAAGCCCATCCCCCACCTCCCATTATGCACTCGGTCTATTTTTAGGCTTAGTTTTATCAGCTCTCCCTATGGACTAATCTTTGAAAGAATCTTTTCATTTCAAGAGTAACATACTCGAAATGAAAAAAATTCATATAGATATGGCAAAAAAGTAAAAGATGATTCAAATCACCTATAAGTTTCCCATCAAGAAGCAACCCAGCTTAACCAGTCTATAGTTACCCTTAAAGACTGTGTTCTAGGCGTGAAATTATCACCGTAGTGGCAATTAACAAAACTCAACAATATTATAACTAAAGTTTTCTCTACATCCTATCTTAAAATGTGAGGTCATTATCTCTTTGCTGACAATGTAAACTTAATACAAGTGTCTAAAAATATTTTATTGCATGACTATCTTATAGATACCATAAAATCAGAAGCAGGTAATATTTATTAGAAATATTCAGGCAGGACTCAGAAACAAATCGCTTGTGCCTGAGCAGTGTTCTGTGTTTTCAAAGTGGCCATGTAAAACTCAAAGCCCAGGGGAGCCATACATCACCCCCACATAAACAAGAATAACAATTCTTGATTTATATATTTATTTATTTATTTATGGCCTGGTTCTTGCGGAAAAGTTGGTAAGAGCTGATTAGACTGTTACAACCTACTTTTTTTTTGAAGATGGAAGATAGAAGAAAATATTACCACAATGAAAGAAGGAGAAACCCCAAAGGAAAAATCTGTTTTTAAAAAATCGAGAGCTTGTCAGTGTGATGCACAGCTCTGAAGGTTAGAGTGAAGCAAAACAAATGTGAGTTATTTCTCGGATCAAAAATTTCAATCATCTTTTGGGTTTGCTTCTTAGATATTTGGATAGCTGTAAATGATAAGCAAGATGGCACGCTGGGCAGGGGCGGGGGAGGGTGGGCGATTCCAGAATGAGATGCTTTTGGGCTAGACAGTCTTTCTCTCCGTATTTTGCTGTGCTTCTAGCCAAGGCCTTCATCAAAAGAATTCCTATCAGTGGGAAGGAGGGGAGCTTAACATTAAGATAAGGTGTGCTCCTTCCTTATGATGATAATCCTACCGAATTGATATGGGGCAGGAATGTGTGCAGAGATATGTCACTGAGCCAAGAGCCTCAGCCTTTCCGTGCAAACAAAGTCCTGTAAGAAATCATTTTGCAGAACTTCTATTTTAGTTATGTATGCATGAGGGATGGGCGTGTGTGAGTGCAGGTGCTCACAGAACCCAGAAGGGGACATCAGATCCCCTAGAGCTGGCGTTACAGATGGCTGTGTGTTACAGATGGCTGTGAGCCACCTGATATTGGTGATGAACTGAACTCATGTCCTCTGAGAAAGCAGCAAGTGTTCTTAACTGTTCAGCCACCTCTCCAACTCTTTTGCAGGATTTTAAAGAATGTATAATACTTGTATAATTATGCAAGTATTTATCTTATAATTTGTACACACACACACACACACACACACACACACACACTTGCTTAACTAAATCTTGCATACTGTGTGGCTGCAACAAATTCTGAATTTACTGGTTTGGGATTTCTGGCATTGAAGAGCCTAGCTGAGTCTCGGGGAGCCTTTTAAAGTGCTGGTGGTGTTTATGGAGATTTGCTTGCCAAGAAATCAGCCAATAATTCCCTGAGTTAGAAAAGAAATTCAGTTCTTAGAGTATTCCTCTTTAATTAGGGGAAAGGTCTTACTTGATTGAAAATGTGGTAAGTTTCTGTTGATAAAGTTTCAGGGGAAAAAATTGATGTGAGCTAAGGAATTGAATCCCAACGTGTGGTGTGTGTGTGTGTGTGTAAGAAAAAGAGAGAGACAGAGAGAGACAAAGAGACAGACAAAGAGACACAGAGACAGAGAGACACAGAGACAGAGAGAGATACAGATACAGAGACAGACAGAGACAGAGACTGAGAGTGGGGGACAGAGACAGAGACACAGAGAATGGGAGAGAGAGAAACAGACAGAGACAGCGAGAGAGGCATGTGCATGTGGCTACAAGGAGACAGTTTGAGGTAATCAACTCTCTCCTTCCATCATGTGAATTCCAGAGATCAAATTCAGGTTGGCAGACTTGGCAGCGGGTACCTTTACCTGCTGAGCCACCATGCTAGCCCTCAACATGTATATTCATAGCAAAAAGCAGTAAGAAAAAGAATGAAAAGAAAGCAAACATTAAAAAACCAGGATGAATGCCCTGCCCCCGTGAAAATAAACAAAGGGAATAAGAGAATGATAGAAATAACCAAAAGTGGGAAAGGACGCTGGGAGCAAAAGAACCTTCATCGTGGTCATAAAATAAACACAGGCTAGAAAAATGGCTCAGCAGTTATGTGCACTGCCTGCTCTTCCAGAGGACTTAGGTTTGAATTCCAGCACCTAAATGGTCAGCAAGGATCTCACGGAAGAAAGAACCTAAACCTGAAGGATAAGAATAGCCACCAAGTACTCTGTGTTTGGGGTTTAGGGAGCTGTGAGGCAGGAAGGAGTCCCACAACTAAGCACTGTTAGAAGGTAGCTGTGTCTTCAAGGGAAAAGGAGCGGAGAGGGACCTGTGGTGAGGAGCGTGGATGTTTTTCTAAAATCAACAGTAAGCAGCTAAAAAAAAAAAAAAGAAGAAGAAGAAGAAAGAAAAAATCTTAATCAAGGATGTCATGAACTGTGCTTTGAAAGATTGCCTTGACTTACCTCATGCCATATGTAACAGTTCATGCAGGATTGACTGTAAGGGCCAAAACTATAAGGCACTCAGAAGAAAATAAAGGAGTCAATGTTTATGGCCTTTGCTTTAGGAAATGGTTTATCAATTATGACTCCTGAAGAAGGAGAAGAAGAGGAAGAGGAAAAGGGGAGAGAGTAGAAGGAGGAGGAGGCAGATTTGAGTTTTCAAAATTAAAGAATTTATGCTCATAGTGCACCACTGTAATTGTCAATCTTCATTATCAACTGGATATTAATTGGATTTGGAATTGAGTAGGAGACACACCTTCAGATGCATTTGAGGGGGGTGGTTCCAGAGAAGTTTCACTGTGTGATGAAAAGACTGTCGCAGAATGTGGACAGCACTAGCCTGGTACCCAGAGTACACAAAAGGGGAAAGTGATGGGCAGCAGCGTTCATCTCTCTGCTTTCTAACTGCCCATGCTATGTGACCATCCACCTCTTGCTTGCTCTCTTCTCACCACAACAGACTGCATCCTCAAAATGTAAGCCAAAATAAGCCCTTCTTTTTTCCTCATGGCAGCAAAAAAAAAAAAAAAAAAAAAGGAACTAAAAAATCATAGAGAAGGAAGAACTAGAATCCATAGAATGGGAGATACCTGCAAATCGTGTATCAGATTAGGTATGTGCACACAGAATATATACATATACAGATATATGTATGCAGTCTTGTTATTGGGACTGTTCCCATTTTAAATTATGCAAAGGATATAAGATACATAAATAGCCAGTAAGCACATTAGAAAATACCATGTTACTTAGCATTAGGGAAATGCAAGTCAAAACCACAGTAGGACATGACTCTACCCACCAGGATGGCTGCATTAAAAAAGACAAGCAGAATTTACTTGACAAAAATATGGAGAAGTTAGTCGGGGTGTAAAAGGTGTGGTTACCTTGAATAACAACTTGACAGCTCTTCAAAAATATTAAACATAGCTGGGCATGGTAGCACACACCAATAGTCTCAGTTCTGGTGAGGAAGTGGCCAAAGAATCACAAGTTCAAAACCAACCTGGGCAACATAGCAAGACCCTGTCTCAAAAATAAATAGATAGACATACACATAAAAAGCACAACACTAGCCGGGCGTTGGTGGCGCACGCCTTTAATCCCAGCACTTGGGAGGCAGAGGCAGGCGATTTCTGAGTTCAAGGCCAGCCTGGTCTACAGAGTGAGTTCCAGGACAGCCAGGCTACACAGAGAAACCCTGTCTCGAAAAACCAAAAAAAAAAAAAAAAAGCACAACACTTTCACAGGACCCAGCAACTCATTCCTAAGTATATAAACAATAAGAACAGGAAGTGTGTACACCCCACCAAAAAAAAAATGCACAAATTAGAAAAGAATAAACATTTTAAAAAGTTTTTGTCCATTAGTCAATCATAGACAAAAGGAAATTTATACAAATTAATATATGAACATGAAAATAAATACTGGTACATTCTATAGTGTGGGTATTTACTATATAAAAAAAAATCACCTAATTGTAATGACCTCACAAATTAAAAACATCACACAGCTTGAATAAGCTATAACATAGTAAACTGTGAAAAACACAGTATGCTCAGTGAAAACAGGAAGCAACAAGACCTCGTGGCCTATTCCATTTTCATGAAATACTTAAAATAACTAAATCCATAGAGACAAAGGAAAAGAATCGTGGCTTCCAGTGGCTGGGAGGCAAGAAGCAGCAGAGAGTGATGGCTACGGATATGCACCTCTGCCTGGAGGTGGTTAAAACACTATAAAATGAGAAGTGAGCCAGTTATTGTAGCTCACACATATAATCCCAGCACTCTAGGACTCTCAGACAGAAGGAACACCATGAGATCAAGGCCACCTTGTTCTACACAGTGAACCCTTGTCTCAATACACACACACACACACACACACACACACATGCACACACACACCAGTGATTCTCCTGTACAATCGTGAAGACATACTAAGATGCATTCTAAATGGCTCTATTATATATTATAGCTCAATAAACAACCAACCACAAGAACAAAGGTCACTTGACTACTGAACAGAGAAAGTGGGGAAAGATCCTTAAGGGAAAGAAGCAGCCGAGTGACCAATTAAAAAGTTTGCTGCCAGCATGTCAGCTTTAATGCCAACAGAAGCAGGAGGATCCTGTGACTTCAACACTGGCCTAATCTATATACCAAGTTCCAGCCAGTCAAGGCTACATAGTGAGACCCTGGAGAAGGGATGAGGGGAGAGAGAGGTGGGGAGAGGAGGGAGGGAGGAGAAGAGAAAAGAGAGAGAGAGAGAGGAGATGAGAGTAGGAGGGAGGAGGGGAGGGGAGGAGGAGAGGACCAAGCTTGTTGTGCTCAGAATCCCATGTAAAGTCTACTTAATGCAAGTTCCAATGCCCTTCAACTGAAGTTCATATTATCTTGCCCTGTGCACCCCTCCAGCCTCTTCTTCCCTCCCTATGCACACCTCCTGTGTCCTATGTGCCAGCCACAGAACAGCCATCATCCTCTCTACACACCAGAGTCTCCCTGGCTCCAAGCTTTTACATATGATGTGCCAACCAGGCCATTGTGTGGGGATTACTTCTGAATGTCCTCTCTAACACTCCAGGTCAGGGCAAAGCAGTCTTTAAAACATTCTATTGGCATCCTGAACAGCACCCATCAGCAGAGGATTAAACCATGGCCAGCTGATCAACCAGGGTGGAGGAGAGGGAAAAAAAATCATAAGCAATATGAAAAGATTATAAAGAAATCTGGCTCTGAAAATCCCCTCAAAATAGGACAATATGGGACCTGCAAGATGGCTTAGAAGGTAAAGGTGCTTGCTGCCAAACCTAACAACATGATTCCGTTCCTAAGATCCACACGGTATCAAGAGTAATCAGTGTTGGCATAGAAGCCATTGATAACAAGCGTTAAGTCACTTAGCGTCAGAATAACTCCTTTCAGTAGGTGCTGTTTTGTGCCTCCTCCACCATTTTGCAGGCTGGGAAACAGAAGCACAACAAAGGTAAGTGGGTGGCAAAGCCAGCTTCAAATATGCGTGGCTAGGCTCTATCCCTGTGCTCCCAACCAGGATGGTCTACTCCTTGGTGGGAGCCAAGCTTCAGTTTTCACTCAAAGCTAACACATAGATACTTTTGATACATATTTGCAGAATGAATCTTTGGTTAGTAGAAGATGGTTGTTCGTTTGCTTAGCAAATGTTTAAGGACCTTCCGTATGCTTAGCACTACTCTGGACACAAAGCTGGCATAATGCAGATATTCAGCCTCTCACGTGGCAAGGGAACCCCTTCTCCTGCCTCCCCACTCATGTTTCAGGAGATAAGAGGGTTAATGCCTGTGAAAGTAACTCATTTCCTTCTTGGGTAGGTCTTTGATCCTTTTCATTCAAGAGACCAGCCTCCTTGACACTTCTGCAGGGGCCGCTGTCTGTGTCTGCACTGTGGGACAGCCTCCTAACTGTGGGACAGCCTCCTCTCTGTCAGAAGTATCTCCCATTCACTCCATTGCTTAAGCTTATCAGGTAACAGGTACATTGCTACCCTCATGAATATAGAAATGAAGGGAAGAAATCCTTGAGTATTAGCATCTATGTCAAGTGACTCATAACTCCCTTAACCCCAGCTCTGTGGAGATCCTACACCTCGGACCTCTGTGAGTACCAGCACTCACATAGTTAAAAATAATGATCTAAAAAGAAAACAACAGAGAAATGTGTCATTCACTAGGGGAAGGGGGCATTTTTAAAAAGAATGTCCACATGTTTCTAGGTGACCATGCTGTGACAGAATATTGGTTCTCAAGTCCTCAGTCTCATGACTTCAGAACCATTCAATTTTGGCTATGCCGTTATTGCACAATGTCCACCACACATAGAAAGATAAGAGGCATTAAAAACCCTGTACCACCCAGGTTGTAATTCTAACAACTAAAGCCTGGTGCTATAACTAATTATAGTCAGCCCTATCTCTGTGTGTCCCACAACCTCAGTTCCAACATATCAAAAATATTTGGAAAAAAAATGAATGCTACAAGGGACTAGGAAAGTGGAACATGTGTAGTGTATCAGGGATGAAGGCTTTGAGTTCCTCCCCAGCATCAGGTAGACCATGTAGGTGATGCAGTCCTGTGACCCCAGCACTGGGAGGGGAACCAACTACTAATGGAAACACAAGAGCATATAATTTATTTAGCAGGTTAACAAAGAAGACAACCCAGGTGTTCTATCAGGCCTAGCTAAAGAAATGAAAAGTTGGATGATGCAAGGAGAGAACCAACTCCCTCAAGTATCCTCTGGCCTTCATACATGTGCTGTGGCACATTCGTGCACATACCTGTACACACACACACACACACAAGAAGAGAGCAGAGAGAAGAGAGAGAGAGAGAAGAGAGAGAGAGAGAGAGAGAGGAGAGAGAAAAGAATGTTGTTGCTGGCCCCATAGCAATGGTAAAGGCTAACAGCATTTTTCTTGGCTTACTGATTTATCAAAATCCTGCCTGTGTCTGGACACCCAGTGCATGAGGCTGTGCAATTAACCTAGCAGCTGCGTGTGTCCCTATTCATGCCCGCACCTGGTCTGACACTGCAGCTTCCACTGTTTCCCTTGCCTTTAGGCTCTTGGCTCAGGCTTTGGGATCTCAGGAGTTGACAAACCAGCATCGCCACCTGGAGGACAGCACGAGCATCAGGGTAAGAAAAGAATTTCGGGCTCCTTGATAAACTAACTCAGCTGTTTTTGCACTTGTGCTGTGCTAATGAGACCAAGTTCACAGGCTCATCCCCAGAGGGATCAATTAGCTTGACACTGAGAGGCACCCTTTGGAGCACAGCCTCAGTCGTTACCCTTGGCCCCCAAGTCACATTTGTGTGGCTCTTGGTCAGGAAGTGCCTTAGTCAATCTAAACTTACTTTTCATGATTTCTAATAAGCCCAGTGTAAAGTGTGTGGGAACAACACAATGATGAAGACCTGTCCCCTAATCCTAAGAGCCATGAGCCGCAACAATGTTTCCTCAAATGAGCCCGAGACACTAGCAGGAGCCATGAGGATAAATGGTTCCACAGAGTCAAATTAGCTCAGAGAACATTGATCTAATCAATGTAAGAGGATTCTTTACAGGAGAGCTCCTCAGAGCCATCTGCATGCTGATGAAAGCTGTTAATTTTCTGAGATGTTGTGTCATGTGTCCCAAGACTAGACAGCCACAGGCAATCCCCTCCTCCCACTCCATCCTCCCATTTAAAAAAAAAATGTTTTGAAGTAATTTTAAGTAATAAACAATCTGGTCCAGGGTGTGGCTACTTCTATAAGAATATGTATTTTAAGAGACAGTTTGTTCACAGAAAAAGGATCACAGCCTACTGCCAAGATTACGTTTTTAAAGTAGAGTATTACACAATGTCCTATTAAAAAGATAGAACACTTAGGAAGAAATAGACCACTCAAAAGTGTACCATAATATTAATAATATTGACTGGTTGGAGTGGCTGTTATGTCTTTATGGTCTATGTTGTTAAGGTTTTCCTCAGTGAGCATATATACAAAGTTTAAATCAATGGGGCTCTGCAGAAAAGAGCACCTGCTGCCCCTGCCCAGGTTCAATGCCCAGCACCCACTTGACAGCTCAACTGTCTGTGACTCTGGTTCAAGGGGATTCATCACCCTCTTCTGGCCTCTGAAAGCACCAGGGATGCATGTGGTTCATAAAGATATATGCAGGCAAAAACAGCCATACACAGAAAATAAAGATAAGTCATGAGGCAAGTGCATACACTTTTAATCTCAGAACTTGGAGGCCAGAGGCAGGCTGATGTTTGAGGCCAGTCCTGGTCTGCATACCAAGTCCAAAATATCCAGGACTACAAAATCAGACCCCATCTCAAAAACAAAGTAATAATAGTAATATTAATAACAATAATAACCACAGGAGTTAGAGAGGTGATCTTAGGTAAGAGCACTTGTTGCTTTCTCAGAGTTACAAGGTTCCATTCTCAGCACCCTTGAGGTGGCTCACAACCATTCCTAAATCCAGTTCCAGTGCCCTCTTCTGACCTCTCTTAAACTATTTACCAGCCTGGTCTAAGAGTGATTCCAGGACAGCCAGGGCTACACAGAGAAACCTGTCTCAAAAAAAGTCATAAACAAACAAACAAACAAACATTTTCAATAAAGCCATAGAGCACACATTATAGAACAGTATACTGTACTCATGAGGTTATTATAAATTTGTAATCCGTGTTAACACTTAGGGAGGGTAACTGTCTAGACAATGAATCACCAAGACTGTTCATTTAAATGACACATAAATCAGATGAGGTAAGGTAGTGTCTTTTGTCCTGATTTAAACTTGGATAAAGGAGAATAAACAGAAAAATAAACCATCTAGAATCAGAATTTGGACCATTACATCTCTTTTGCCATCTACCCTCATTGGCAATAGACACATACCACCACCACCACACACCACCACCATGAGAGATGAGATTACTTCACTAGGGAGAGAGAAGTAAACAAAGAAAAAGATGACCTTACTGTAGGGCATTCAGTGTCATGTATTAATACACACTTAATTTGTCCTGTTCCTGTGTCAAAATGCCTGACAAAAAAACTTTAAAGGAGGAAGCATTTATTTTGGCTCACAGTTTAGGGGTACAGTTTATAACATCAGGCACTCATGACTACAAGAGTTGGAGGGAGCTGGCCACACTGTGCCCGCAAACAAGAAGCAGAGAGAGATGAATGCTGTGCTCAGCTTACTGTAACCTTTCTGCTCAGCTGGGAACCGAAGCTCATGGGATGGCACCACCTACATTTAGGATGGGACTTCACCCGTCAGTTACCCTAGTATAGATAATCTCTCACAGACACACACAGAGGCTACCTTAATCTCCATAATCCTTCACAATCAAAACCAGAACTTTATCTTCCCAGTGAGTTTAGATCCCATCACATTGATGACTCATGTTAACTATCGCATGCGCCAAGAATTATTCTGCATATTGACATATATAATAAATACAAACTGATAAAATGCAAACTGATAACAACTGGCCCTCCTGGTGCTTTAAGATCTGACCTCTGCAATACATAGATGGATGGATAGATAGATACATAAATACATAGATACATACATAAATAGATACATATACACATAGATACATAGATACATAAATAGATACATACACAGATAGATAGATAGATAGATAGATAGATAGATAGATAGATAGAGTAGATAGATAGATAGATAGCTTGGACTTTGGACCACCTCTCTCTTGCTCTCCTCACTGACCACTAGAAATCCCTCAAGTTATTTTTTTTCTCCCATCTGGTTGGCAAATAATTCTGCACTTTCCGCCTCTCCATGTGTATTCAACTCCATTCCCTACCTGCTGTAGCCATAAATGCGCTCGGTTAATCAGCAGCCCTTGACAACAATCATGGAGGAGAAAGCATATTCCTTCACTGATAGCAAGTGTACCTCCCTCCCTAAAAAGCTGGGGTGGCTATTGTCACTTTGGTTTGGAATACTACTTTATTTTTCAATTCACACTCTTTATAGCCATCAGTCACTCCACTAATTCTATTGGACAGATGAGGAGACTGATGTCACCAGGTATAGTGGCTCCCACCTTTCAGTAGGGAGGCAGAGGAAGATGGATCTCTGTGAGATACAAGCCAGCCTGATCTATATAGTGAGTTTCAAGCCAGCTAGGGTTATATAATGAGATCCTGACAGAAAATAATAACAATAAAGAAGGAAAAGAAAAAGAAAAAATATAGAAGACAGAGACAGAGGGAAGGGGAGGAAGGAAAGAGAGAGGGAGGGAGGGAGGAAAATGACTGCCTTATCTATTTACCTCTCTGACAGCAATGGTCACCTAGTAGAAAATTCCTCCTGTTTCTCTGCCCTCTCACCCCCTTTTCTGTTTCCTCTTTAGGAGTTGAGCAATTCTCCAAATTGGAAAATGACTTCATTATGCTTAATTCTTTAATTACAGGAGAACTTTTTCTCTGTGGCTCTTTCGACCTTTCCCCCACTTGGCCAACCGGTCCCCTAATCCAAGCTCCACAAGGTTGAGCAACTTCTCTGTTCTTTCACTGCCTCCTAGGTGAGCTTGCAACTGATGTTTTCTACCAGCCAGGTCCTAAAGAGTGAGCTGGGCTCGGGGCAGAAGGCATCACAAAGCAATCTTAGACAATGTGTTCTTCATTACATCCACAAAATGCCACCAGCACCTTTGACCAAACGTTAATACTGCGTGACTTTGACATCTTGAGATGGAGCTGGAGTTTGAGAAATGGTCTGAGGGTTGATTAGGGTCCAAAAATAAATCTTTTCTACTGCCACGAAGCAGTTACAGTTGCTCAACTGAAATACCAGCCCTTTGGAAAAGCTATCAAATCCACTCATGCAGTTGGGTAATAGCATCATCCCAAGCATTTCAGATGCCTAGTTGGAAGCACAGTGCGGAGTGAGTTAAGCGGACACAATCCATTATGTGAGACATTTCCAAGACAGGATATATGTTTCTAGTGCTAGCACTGACTGGCTGAGACAGATGCCCAAGTGCCCCTTTCAGAGGCTAGACTGGCACATTGTCATAATGAACACAGATCTTCCATTTGCTGGGGCCATGTCTCTCAGATATTATGTCACATGACCCTCAGAGCAATCCTTGATTAAGTGCCTATTATTATGCCTGACTTTCATTTGGAGAAACAGATTTCTAGACATTAAATACACAGCCCCGGACAATATAACTAATAAATGGAGTGCTTACAAATCCAAATTCCTCTGCCACGGCAGTTCATATGCTTAATCAGAGAACTGAGTCCATGTGATTTGTGCAGAATGGCTTCAATGTGACTTTTGGAGTTGGATGACCTTGCATGCAAATTCTAATTCCATGAGTCAGTCAGTACCTAAGACGAATGTACTTAACAAGAGAAAAGTTATATATACTTCAGATCCTAATTTTGGAAGTTTCAGTCCATGTTTTATGAATCTGTTGCTTTGGGGCCTAGTGAGGAGCAAAGAAGTCACCTCATGGCTGGAACACAGACGAGAAAGCAGAGAGGGGCAGGATCTCACTACCCTTCGAAGGCTTACCCCACACACACAGTGACAAGAAAACCTCCCACTTAGGTCCTCTTTTCAAAGTTTCCACCCCCCCCAATTGCATCAAGCCCAAGAGAGAGCCTTTAAGTTGTGGGCCTTTGTGGGAACATTCTAGATCCAAACTTTAACCTCATCTACATAGTTGCAGCACCTGAAACTCAGTGATACCAGTGCCCAGCTTACAGGAAAACAAATACATATTGTGCAACTCTATTACATCCAAAGATCCGCAGGGCTCAGATCCAGAACCAAAATCCTTTTAATTGCATGACAGGGAGAAAACGATTTCTATGTTAACACTCTTATTTACAGATTTAGAAAACCTCCTACCCAGGGCAGGCACTTAATTAGTTGTAGCTATTGTGAGTCTTTTTACTTTTGTTACATTTTAAAATAACCAGCCCAGTCACAAAATGTGTTTCAAATTTTTCTTCTCCTCTACTCTCTCTTAAAAACAACAAAAGACAAACAAAAAAAAATCTAAACTGTTTCTATTTGGGTTTTTTTTTTTTGTTCTCTTTTTAATGGTGTGTGTGTGTGTAAGCGCACCTGGGCTGGCACACACAGCATGAATATGGAGGTTAGAAGAAAACTTACCAGAGTTGGTTCTTTCCTACCTTCTGGTCCCAGGGATTGAACTCGAGTTATCAAGTTTGGCAGTGAGCATATTTACCCACTGCCACAGTGGTAAACCTTTTCTCTTGTTAAGTACATTTGTCTCAGGTACTGACTGACTCATGGAATCAGAATTTGCGTGCAGGGTCATCCAATTCCAAAAGTCACATTGAAGCCATGTGTCATGAAGCCTAGCTCACTAGCCGGTTTCTCTATATTGGTACCCAAACAGAATGAGATGGTAGCAAAAATCCCATCTTGGCAGCCCCAAGTCATATCCGGTCAAGATTTAGTTTGAACAGCACCTATCTGGACCACCATCACCACCACCAATGCTCTCCTGGCAGAGAAGGCAGAAAGCCTCTCACAAGCCTGGCTTACCCATGTGTTTACAGTTGGAGAGGAAAGACTGGAATTCAATTCACAGATTTCTCTCTGGTTCACCTCTTGCCAATCTGCATCTAACTTGACCCTGAAGTTCCTCCTTAATCCAAGACTTGTCATCAGGGTGAATATTGCCAAAATTTTACTGTCCTAAGGACTTGGGGACCCTCATAACTGACCCCAAAAATTGCCAAGCGTCCACATACCCTGCCTCCCTGATGAAGTGAAAGGTGAGTTCTGTGTTCCAGACTCCATATGGCCTCATGTTCTCCACAGACTCATTTCTGTGTACTGTTTTCTTCTCTCTTGCGGCATCAACTTGCTCTCCTCTGTGTTGTTTTTCTTTACATAAACGCTTCTTAACAAATGCTTAGGAGGCCAACAAGAATGGGAACGAGCACTTTCATCTAGCCTGATGACCCAAATTCAATACAGAATTGAATACACATGGTATCTTCTGACCTTTATACAAGCATCACGGTACACATGCTCATGTGTGTATAATAGCAAATAAATAAGTGCAATTTTAAGGTAAAACTTTTATGAGTGTATGCTTATACACCAAGTGCATCTCAGTATGCAGTATCTGAGGAGGCCAGAAGAGGGCATTGAATCCTCAAGAACTGAAGTTACACAGGCTTTTTAATGGCCACATGGATGCTGGGAACCTTGGTCATCTGCAAAAGTAACAAGTATTCTTAACTGCTAAGCCATTTTTTTGCCACCCCTCCCCCACCCCCAAATCCAACTTTCTGGATAGCCCAGTAGTTTTTGGCTGCCTGGCATGTAGGACCTCATCAAAGAGGAATCTTCTGTGGAAATACTGGGACACGGTGGTTGAAACAGACCTCTCACACATGGCGATTAGTCAACTTCAGACAGAATTTTCTTCCCTGAGAAATAGGCTGGGAGCCCAGAACGGCTGAAAAGGTGTCTCTCAAGCAAATCTGTGAGTAAGCTGATAACCAGGAAAGCTGCTGAGCCAAGACTCACATGGGAGCTGAGCTCAGAAACCACAGCAAGAGCCAAACAGATTGCCAAGACAAAGCAGGCAGAAGCCATGCTGAAATCCAAAATGCAGAGCAGAGATTGCAAGCCAGGAAGAATGGTGTGTTTGTATCGACCCGCTGGTGGCTGGCACAGATGGCTGGTCTTTGTGATGGTTTGAATAAGATTGGCTCCCCTCAGCTCATATGTTTGAATACTTGGTCCCTGGTTGGTGGAACTGTTTGAGCAGGGTTAGGAGGTGTGGCCTTATTGGAAGAGGTGTGTCACTGGGGGCAAGCTTTGAGGTTTCAAACACCCACATCATTCTCAGTGTCTCTCTGCCTCCTACTTGCAAATAAAGACGTAAGCTCTCAGCTACTGCTGCAGCACCATGACTGCCTGTCTGCTGCCTGTCTCCCTGTTATGATGGTTGTAAGAGTCTAACCCTCCAAATCCATGAGCCCCAAATTAAATGTTTTCTCTTATAAATTGCCTTGAACATGGTGTATTGTTGCAGCAATAGAAAAGTAACTAAGGGCCAGTGGTGGCGTACCGCTGCAGTTCCCGGTCTCGGGAGTCCGAGGTGGCCCTCTCTCCCGAGTTCAAGTCCAGCCTGTGCCCTGGGGGAAAAAAAAAAGTAACTAAGTTAGTCATGAAGGATACAAAGTATGCTGGTTGGTTTTGTTACCTTGACACAAACCTAGACATATCTGAGAAAATGAAACCTTTTTTTAAAAATGTTTATTTTTATTTCATGTGCATCTATGTTTTGCCCACATATATGTCTGTGTGAGGGTGTTAGATCCCCTGGAACTGGAATCATAGGCAACGGTCATGTGGTTGCTGGGAATTGAACTCAGGTCCTTTGGAAGAGCAGTCAGTGCTCTTAAGCTTTGAGCCACCTCTCCTGAAAAATGGAATCTTAACTGAGAAAATGCTTCCATAAAATTGGCCTGTAGGTATATCCATAGAGTACTTTTTTAAATTAATGTTTGATGTAAAAAGATCCCAATCACTGTGGGCTACGCCATTCCTGGTCCTGGACTGAGAAAGCCGACTGAGCAAGCCATGAATAACAACCTAGTAAGCAGCTAACTCCTCCATGGCTTCTACTTCAGTTCCTGACTCCAGGTTCCTGCCTTGAGTTCCTGCTCAGACTCCCATGATGGACTGTGGTTGGGACCTATGAGCTGAAATAAATCCTTTCCTCACCAAGTTACTTCTGGTCTTGATGTTTTATCACAGCAACAGACATAACTAAAGCACACAGAAATACCACATGTACCTAGCTCTGTAATTAACAACAGATGTTCACCAGATGTTCAGCTTGATGTTCACAGTCTTACTTGTTTTCTCAATAAAATTAAGATGTGTGAGCTAAGTGCGGTGGGATGTGCCTGTAGTCCCTGAACTTGAGTAGCTGGAACAGGGGAAATCATGAGTTCAAGATCAGCCTACAGTACAAAGCAAGACCCTCATCTTGAGAAGAAAAAAATATGATATGTTAGGTGATTGTCTCCTCTTTAAGGCCCAGAGACATTGAACTCCTTTGCTCAAGCCATAAGATAAATGCATGAAAGACCCCATGGCTATAATCCTGCCCCTCTAAGTATTTGATTACAAGTTCCTCCGTATACCCTGTGCATCACAATTTACCTTCTCAAGAGCTATGACTTGTTTTCTCATTCATCATCCACATGGCATAGGTAGTCAACTCTGTTTTATAGATGCGTTCTTGATACTTCTGCAATAGTGTTATCACCTGTACATAACATAATTACTAGGCTAATATCAATATCTCGTTCTCACAGCAGTGTGGGCTTCCTAGTGTCTGCTGTTGGCCATCTGGACTATTTCCAGTGCTTAGGTTTACTGTGGAGCACTGTGTTTTCTCTTATTGTAACATGAAATGAGAATGGAAGAAGTGGTTTAAGCTAATGAAAGAAAAATAAGATTTTGTGTCTTTCATGGGACTATTCATGATGAAGCCAATTAAACAAAACACTAATTACACAGATTAGAGGACCAGCTCTGGGATGGTGATCATAAAATTAACAGCCTTTCTAGTAAACTTAAATATCATAATTTCCACTAGAAAAAAATACTTACACTAACATATTGTAAAACACTCAGTACTTCCTTATCTCGGCAAGATAAGGCAAAAGTGACTATCCACATAAAGTGGAAGATTGTCAGAACGCTGTGATTTGGAAAGGGGGTGGGAACGTATCCATCTTTTAGCAAGCTGTATTTGATTGATATTGTGCCAGAAGTGTGTGTGTTTGTATCAATATTTTAAGTCTGCAATTTCTAGCTTAGATTTAAAGTGTGATTTCCTGAGCACCTCCGCAGGATAACTCTAAGGTACCCTCTAGTGGATGAGAAGAAGAACACCCAGGAGCCATCTGTCATCTGCATTGGTTCCTGGGCCCACATGCCTGAAAGTTATCACAGCTCATGTCTTTAGGCTTGTATCCAGGAAGGCTACGGGAATGTTAACCGGTTTAAAGAAGCTAAACTCCCCCTTGTCGCTCTTTTTAAAAACGCAAGTGAAAAATGAATAGGAAGACTTTAATCCCTTAAGCAAGCCATAAAACATCTTTTCAAAGACTCATAAGAAATGTAGCAGTTATCATTCCTATGCTAAGATGCCTGACCAGAACAACGTAAAGAAGAGTTTGGTTTTGGCTCTGGTTCGAGGGTAAAGCCCACCATTGTGGGAAAGATGTGAGGAGCTGGTCATATTTCATCTGCAGAGAGAGGTGAATGCTCACGTGGTGCTTTCTTCCTTAAAAATATTTTTTAATTATAATTGCGTGGGTATTTTGCTTGCATGTGTGTTTGTGCAACTCTTTCCTGCCTAGTACCCTGGGAGGCAAGAAGAGGACAGTTGTGAGCTGCCACATGGGTGCTTGGAATTGAACCCAGGGCCTGTGGAAAAGCAGCCAGTGCTTTTAACCGTTGAACCATCTCTCTACCCATAGCTTTCTCCTTTTAATGCAGTCTGAGACTCCTGCCCCTAGAATGGTACCACCCACATTCAGGATAAGCTAACCTTGGTTAACGTAAGTTCGATAACCTCTTGGAGACATGCCCAGAGACTTGTGTATTTGTTGGTTCTAAAGCCTGTCAGTCTAGAGCTAATCAACATTAGCCATCACAAGTCTAGGCCTTGTCTACTGGACATGGAAGCATACCATTACTAAGCCATAACCTTCTACTTTGTCCAAGGTTGTATCAATGTAAAATGTCATTCAGTTTGACTTCAAAAGTCTTCATAGTCTTTAACAGTTTCAACACCAAAGTCCAAATGTTTTTTTGATACTCAAGGAAGTCTCTTAACTATAAGCCCTGTAACATCAAAAGATGAGTCAGGCTAGCAAGATGGCTCCTCGGGCACGGGTGCCTACTGCCAAGCCTGACCACTTGAGTTTGATCCCTGGTGGTGAAAGCAGAGAACCCACTCCCACTCGTTGTCCTATGACCTCCACATGTGTGCTGTGACACACAAGCACTCACACCAGCCCCCATGCACACACACACAGAAAATGAAAAAACATAAAGTCACATTGTTCTGCTATACAGTGGTACAGAGGATGCATTCCCATTGCAAAGCAGAAGAACTATCGTATAACAAGGGAACTTAGAACCAAAGCAACACCAGAACTCAGCAGGGTAAACACAAATCCTACAACTCCACTTGTGATAGCCAGGCGTTAAGATGGACTTGCCTGGGCTCCAGAGGGCTTAGCTAGCCCCGTATTTCCTGTTCTACTGTCGGCTTATCCCCTTTTGTGGGCTGGCTTTACTCTATATACAACTTCCCTCAGTGAATGTTCCAAGGACCTAGCATCTCTGACAACCTGACATCTCCATTACAACCTAGAATTTTTCTTCTGTAGCTTCATTCAGGAGCCTTTCAGGATCACTTGCAGGAATTTTGACTCTGCCTCAGTGATTCTATGGTGCCATGGTTCAAGACTCTATGATCCCCTAAACTTTGCACTGTTGCAGAAAATATTTAATCTCAATCCAGGACCTCTACCCCACCTTTGATCACTCAGTTCCTGGATAAAGGCCACCCAACTTTTATTATTTACAATAAACCTTAACTAGCACTAGAGCTGGGTAGATATCGCCCCTCTATGCTATAGAGATCTACTTTCCTATCAATAACCATGAGTTATTACTTACTAAACTTCATCTGGGCTTCTCGTAACTGCAATTGGCCATCCCTCGTGGCCATGCTTTCTTGACTCCTAACCCATGGTTAGGAGACTTTCTCCTCTCTCCACTTTCTTCTCTCTTTCCTTGTGGTCTCCTCCAACCCCAAGGCTGGGAACATCAAGCCCTGCCTATCTCGATTCTGCCCAGCTAGAAGTTGTAGGCATCTTTATTCACCAATCAGAAATAACTTGGGAGCAAGGTCACATAGGTCACTTGGGTCTACCTACTGATGCTTATCTCTGGGGCAATCAGGTCTTGAGCGCCTGTACTTAGCAGTACAATACTTATCAACCGAGAAAACTTCAACAGTCATCTTTCATGACTACAAAACATGTACTATCTTGGAGTACAATTTTATCAGCTCCTGTGTACTGGCCATGGAGACACTTCCCTAGATCATCACTGAAAACAGAGACATTCTCAGTTAAGCTCTCTCTTTTTAATGAATTTGCATTTTCAAGAGTTAGAGACTGCAGTGGTGAGGTCTACCCTCAGGAAACTCACTCTGTTGTCCCAATAGAGAATAAGAATTTCTATAATGCTGCTAACCTCTTTAATAATTACTGCTGCTTTTTAAAGCCTTTTATTCATTCTTTGTGAGTTTCACATCATATACCTCAATCCTACTCATCTCCCCGTCCCCTCATATCCACCCTCTGCCCTTGCAACCTCTCTAGCAAAATAAAATAAGATAGAATAGAAACAAACAGGACTAGTGAGAAGGCTAAGCCATTAAGAGCACTGACTACTCTCCCGGAGGTCATAAGTTCAAAGCCCGGCAACCACATGGTGGCTCACAACCACCCGTAATGAGATCTGATGCCCTCTTATAGGGTGTCTGAAGACAGCTACAGTGTACTTACATATAATAAATAAATAAAAACCTTTGGGCCAGAGCAAGCGGGGCTGGAGCAAGAGGAGAAGGGAAGGGAAACAAACAAATAAGGAAAGTGTCTTGTTGTAGAAGCTGTAGTGTGTCACACAGTACACCCTTTTGTCCACATATCTTTACTTGTGGACGTTCATTGCAGTGAGCCATTGGTCTATTTCAAAGTCTTTGGCTTCCACACTATCAATACTGGATCCTCACGGGGATTCCTCTTGGATATCCTGCTGTTGCCATGTGTCATGAAGATCCTACAGCTTTGGATCCACAGGACTGGCTCTTTCATGAGATGGCACAGATGGGGGTTGGGGGCAACTCAAAGCCCTGGATCTGGGCCTGGGAAGTCAGCTTACCAGCTGTCCTGTGCCTGCACTGCCAGGGTGAGTTCTCCAGCACTGCCTTGGCTAGCTCACCCAATGCCACAGTCAGCAAGGAGCAGAGCCAGCTCTCCCGCTCTCGTGCCTCTGGGCCAGCTCTGCTGTGCTGCCCAGGCAAGATGCAAGACCTGCTCTCCAGAGTTCTGCAGCAGGCCAAGGCCAGCTCTCCTGCTCTCATGACCTTGGGCCAGTTCACCCACCTGCCACAGGCTACCACTGCTTTTGAATCTGCCTTGCCTATAACTTTAGTCTGTAATTTAAAACTTGCTTATATGTTTTCTTGCCAAACTGCACATTTTGTGTATTTTTTCTTCCACTCTGTTCTTTCTCACAGTAGACCTGTATGAAAGCAGTAAGCAATAGCCATGACACAGCCTACATAAATATCTTATATGAAATTTCTTTCACCAAACAAGTCTATTTAAAATTTATCCTCAGCCAAGTTTTCAGAACAGACAGAATACAGCCAGATTCTTCTCCAGACTATCACATAAATGGCCTCTAGTCTAGTTCTTGATAGAGTCCATGTTTGCCTGTGAACCTCATAAGCCAGGCTTTGATTGTCTGAATTTCTCTTGGTATTCTGCTCTTCCAACTCCCATCAGAATGGTTCATTCAGCTCTGCTTATGACAAAATTTCAAACTCCTATAGACCAGTCCCAAAGGGCTACAAGTCACATGGCCAGGTTTATCACAGCAATGCCTAGATCTCAGTACCAACTTTCTATTCTAGTTACTTCTCCTCACAGATTTAACATTGAGAAGGAAAGGTTTATTTTGATTCACAGCTGAACCATCTTTCCTGTACCCGAAGATTATCTAAGCCTACAGGGATCTGGGGGTGGAGGTTGGGGGGTGGTTTGCAGAGGGAACTCAGGAGACTCCCAGGAAGGAGAAAGACTGATCCATTTCCACACTCCCAAACATCCTGGCTAAGACTGCAGCTAGACATGAATACCAAGGTGAATATGAGCAACCCAGAAAATCTCTCAAGGGACAAACAGAAAGCAATAGATCCAAGAAGGTAAAGGAGATACAGGTCGCAATGGCTAGCCTCAACAGTAACTCAGAAAGGACAAGTGTATCGTGGAGATTCTGGGTCATTCAAATAAATATTGGATGCTGGAACTGGCTCTGGCCTATTTCTTAAGGTTACTGTGGAATTGGCTCTGGCCTATCTCTGAAGGTCACTGTGGAATTGACTTTGGTCTGTCTCTGAAGGTCAATGTGCTGACTAGTTATTTTGTCAACTTGACAAAGGATAGAGTCATCTGAAAAGACGGAACTGCAAAGGAGAAAATGTCTCCCTAAGGTTGGACTGTAGGCAAACCTGTAGAACATTTTCTTAACTGGTGATTGGGAAGGGCCCACCCTATTGTGGGTGGTGCCATTCTTGGGCTAGTGGTCCTGAGTTCTATAAGAAAGCAGACTGAACAAGCCATGTGGAGCAAGCCAGGAAGTAGCACCCCTCCATGGCATCTAAATCAGCTCCTGCCTCCAGGTTCCTGCCTGGTTTGAGTTCCTCCCTTGGCTTCCCTCAATGAACTGTGGTTCAGGATATGTTAACCAAATAAACCTTTTCCTGCCCAAGTTGCTTTGGTCATGGTGTTTCATCTCAGCAGTAGTGACCCTAAATAAGACAGCCAGTGCATTTAATAAATAAGATGATGGTTTAAAAAAACAATAACCCAGCCGGGCGGTGGTGGCGCATGCCTTTAATCCCAGCACTTGGGAGGCAGAGGCAGGCGGATTTCTGAGTTCGAGGCCAGCCTGGTCTACCAAGTGAGTTCCAGGACAGCCAGGGTGGTACAGAGAAACCCTGTCTCGAAAAACCAAAAAAAAAAAAAAAAAAAAAAAAAAAAAAAAAAAACCAATAACCCCAGGGCCCTAGCTCCTTAGCAGTGACAAAAGGCTCTCAACAGAACATACTTGAAGCAACACCTTCTCTTGAAAAACTACTAGTGATACGCTGATGAGCCTGGACCTGCCTCTGCTGCTGGGCAGTGGCTCCTGCAAGCCAAGCTTTGGGCTGCACATCAGTACCTGATGCTGCCATTTGGTGCAGCTGGGAAGAGAAATGGGGACCAAATTCCCATCCTGGAGCAGTCTGGCTCCCTGAGGCCATGACTCCATGAAGGAATGAAATGTGAATCACTATTGTGGGCCCACTGGATGGGTGTGGCCTGAGGGAGGTGTGGGCCCCCCTCGGAGCCTCCCACTCACATCTGCAGCAGATTCTACTACCATACTCTTGAGCAGAGAACAGGAGTCCGGGGCCTGAATGTAGCTACTGTCTACCATGATCAGCTTCCTCCACACTCCAAGCCCTTCACTGAGGCCCACCGAGCAAAACAGAACCAAGCCAGCCTGAGCTTCACTACCTTAGAACGCCTATTCGTGCCCTTGGGTTCCAGGGTACCTAAAAGACAGACAGATGGATGCAGTCCTATGGACAAGGAGAAACGGACTTCTGAATTTCCAATTACAACCAGCAGGGGGAGCCTCGAACAATGCAGTCAGGGAACGGAGAGAAGACTGCAGCAAGAAGGAACCCCTACACACAGTACCACTGACACAATGCGTAGTAATTACTATGGGAAATGGTAACAACTCACATCATAATCTCCCCGTATGAAATGTAAACAGTCTCTCTCTGCTAGTGGAAGAAGCTAGTGAAAACTAGAACTTCCCCTCCAGGAGTTGTGTAGACAGAGACTACAAAACTCGCAACATAGCCTCCCTTGCACTTTCTTGCCCCCGCCCCTTGCCCTCCTACTCTTTAAGTTTTAGTTGCTTACTCTAGCTGTAACCATAGGAACCCAGCTGATGGGAGATTATGGAAACTCCTACACATTCTTTTAGATTCAGGTAAGTCTTCACCTTATCCATGAGGCCACCTCTAACACCCTCTTCGACATCTGAGGAGTCTGTCTCACTGTGACTACACTGGCATCACATGCACATCTAAGCTGGACTCTTGCCTCATCCCTCAGATCTCTTGAGGAAAACAGCAAGATGGCCCAGAAAGTAAAGGCACAAGCCACCAAGCTTGATGACCTGAGTTCGATTCCCAGGACCCACAGGAAAGAAGTTGTCCTCTGGCTATCACTAGCTTGTTGTATCCTGTGAACACACACGTGCATACACACATACAATAAATAAATAAGATGTAATAAACTTTTTAAAAAGGACTCTATTTACTTGGCTTACATTTGCAACCCTGGTATATATGTATGACTGGGATGGGGTCACATAGACACTGATCACGCGTGTCTGACACATAAAGCAACTGTATTGCATTGGAGTGGATGGGCCTGAGGCAGAGTGTCCAAGGGACTGAGCTGAGACAGAGAGGCCTAAGATACACTGGCAACACAGTCAGAAAAGAAGTGGAATTCGTGTCTTCAGGCAAAAAGCCTGTGCCTGGCATGCAAACTGTTCAGGAAAGCCAAGGGAGGCAAGCCACTGGAGGAAAACAAGGAAGACGGAAACTCTGCAGGAGAGATGGGAGATGGAGTAAAACATGAGAATCTGAAGTTAAAGTAACTTTTATTCTCCTCTTGGTAATTGTCTTGGAGGCTTACTGCCTCATTCTACTAGTCTAGTCCTAGTTCTGAACGCTTCTGGACTCTGTACAATCTAATCTTTAAGCCTAGAATGTTTTCAGCCTCTGAGACTTGCTGCTGTATAAGCTCACCCTTTCTAGTTCTTTCTGAACTCTGGCTGTCTGGTTCAACTCAGATGTTCTGGCTCAAACTCCTCTCCAAGTTGACCGGTTCAATCTGTTTTCTCTCAGTTTCTGAATTTTCTCTTAGTTTTGAATTGCTCTGTTTGGCCTCACACTGACTTTGACAATATGTTCTAATCTTCTGGCTCCTTTCTCATTCTCTGGCTCGTTCCGTCTTCACTTGTGTGTAACATGTTCTTTCTTCAACCTATCTCTGTGAACTCTCCTGGTAAAACTGCCTCCTCCCTCTCTCTGCACTGCCTTCTCTTAAGTAGCTTCCCTTTCCTCTCTCTCCTTGTGAGATATTCTGTCAAATCTTTCTCTGATTTATCACTTTGTCTGTCATTCGTTTAGATATCACTGGATGCTTCCTTCTACAAACTAACTTTACCTTCATTATTTGACATTAAAGATGATTTTAGGCCTTCAGTGTATAAGCAGGGCTGCAACTGACACTAAGGGGGTGTGTGTATTCCAGCTGGGGGAATTAACAGTGTGTGCTAAAGGCTGAGCCATGCCACAACTAGAAACAGGCTTTTTTCAGTAAATAACACAATCTCTAGGTTCACAATATGATTAAATATCCTGCAACACTCATAGTCCTTGAACGTGGTCACCACAAAATGTTCCAGACAGACCTGTGAGAGAGCTCCAGCATCCTATTTTTAAATGGTATCAACTGTGTTTTCTTGCAGAACTCCACAACCAGTTTAAGGAATGAAATTTGTCCTTTTCATTGGCTCAGAGGGGCAGGGCAGAGGAGGATGAGCCAGGTACAAATAGCTTGCAATCACAATTTCAGCCTTTGAACCACTTGATTACAAATATCAACCCACTTTAAATCAATACAGAGTGATACCAAAGCCAACCTGGGCTCAGATCCGCTTATAGTGTTGTGAGGTTTGTTTGTTTGTATCCTTGGCTGGCCTAGAACTTGCTACCCTTAAACTCACAAAGATCTACTTGCCTCTGCCTCCTACATACTAGGATTAAAGGCCAGCATGCCTTTATTGGCTGAATCCAATAAAGAATCTCTGTATAACTCTGGTTGTCCTGGAGCTGGATCTGTAGACCAGGCTGGCCTCAGACTCAGAGACTTGCCTGCCTCTGCCTCTTGAGTGCTGGGATTAAAGGTGTGCACCACCATGTTTTTAAAAGGAGGAGGGGAAGAGAATAGTTGATGGTTGCTATACTCCATTTACTGCAGAGTTGCTTTTGAGCAGCAGTGGAAGGTCACGTGGTTCCCCGCAGCTTTTGAACTACATATTTCCCTCTCTCATCTCTCACCTACCTGCTTGATGCAGTCTGTGCTATTTTCCCTACTCGTCTTCCCATTGAATGAGGAGGCAATGACCGCTGGTGCAGGAGTGTTTGTTTAGCCGAGCTACTCCACCAGCATCATCCTTCAATATACTCTTCGTTCCCCAACTGAGAATTGGGCTTGTTTTCAGGAACAGAGCTGGCACTTTGATATTCTTCACCTCCAGTGGGCCTTGTGAGTTTTCTTGGGATACCAATAGGTGGTGGAGCTATCCACAAACTACTTCCCTTGGGAGCTCAGCCTTATTAGTAAGAGACATGATTGGAAGGCTGAAGCAGCAGGCTAGAAATCTGATTTCTGCCCCAACCTTAGCCATAAAACCAACCCAAATCAAAGACCACATGGGCAGGCAGACATGTGGGCTGAAATTTCAACTAAGAAATCTCAAGGATGACATCATCTGTTTACCAACCTACTCAAATACTTCTTGAAAAGGGAATGTAACAAACAGCTGAGAGTCCTGTGAGAAACACATCCAAGGCTGTACAAAGCACTGTATTTCCATGCAGACCAGGGCTGTCCCACAGGGTCAGCAGCTGCCCTTATCAAATGCCCCTTCCTTGATCACAGCCTTGCACAGACCAAGGAACAGCAAAGAGCTACAGCAATTCTGCAGGAAATGTACCTGGGTATTGCATCTTCAGGAGCCTGCACAGCAATCTAACCAGAAGCAGGACCCTGCCCTGGGGCAAGAACCCACTCCCATCCCACAGAGCAGTATATCATCCGCACTCCTAACCTGTCAATCAAGAGCCAACAGTATCAGCAAAAGACAATCAGCCTTCTGGAAAGTGTACAAGCATGCTGACTAACAAAGTACACAAAGAATTAATGTTCAAAATACAACAAATATAAGAACAGAGCCAGCTGAGGAAGGCTTTGAGGATACTCCACTCTTTGTGGCTCAAAGTTGTTTATAAATTGGAAATAATACTATTAGGAAGAGCATGGACATGGTAGCCCACACCTCTGATCCCACTGCTAGGATTTTTGAGTTTGAGGCCAGCCTGATCTACAGAGTGAGTTTCAAGACAACCAGGGTTACACAGAGAAACCCTGTTTCAAAAACAAACAAAGACACAAACAAAACCACCACCACAACAAAGTAATAATACTAAGCAACAAATACCTGGGAAAAGGTGACTGCAGTTTTAAGGTCTTTATTATGTTTACAGGAAGATAATGCTGTTTGTTAGCATTAAATTTGGTTAAGAAACTTACACCTTTATGAAGTAGCCAACGTAAGAATGAAGATGGACTATATTCTGGGTATAGTATGTCTGTAGTTCCCAGCACTCAGGGGCCCGGGTCAGAAGGATCTTGGTTAAGATTGAAGCCATCTTATGCTCATATAGACAAGCTTGGGCAAGATAGCAAGAGTCTAGAAAAAAAAATTCTGGATAAGATATCAGACTAGTGGCTATCTATGTGAAAGCCTGTAACTCAGAATTTAAGAACAAACAAAACAAAAATATCCAGAACTTATTCCAAAGAGGGAAATAGAAGAAAACTCAAAAATTTCACACAGGCTGGAGATTTGGCTGGTAAAGCGTTTGCCTAGCATGCCCGAAGTCCTAGGTTCAATCCCTAATGCCCCACATATAAGGGGCATGTTGTTGTATCTGTGATCTCAGTACTTGGGACAGAAATTAGAAAAATAAATGGAAAACTTCAGTGGGATTTATCGATCAATGAAGAAATTGTATTGGCAAGCTAAAACTCTATCTTATACAAAACAGTGAGAAAAAGGTCATAGGCAGGGCTACACACCCTTAATACCAACACTCTGGAGGCAGACGACAGTGGATCTCTACAAGTCCAAGGCCAGCCTGGTCTACTTATCCAGCTCCAGGACAGCCAATGCTATAAGGTGAAACCCTGTCTCCAAAAAGAAGGAGAGGAAGAGAAAGAGTGGAAGGGAGGAGGAGGGAGGAGGCAAAGGGGAGAGGGAGGAGGGAGGGGAGGGGGGCCTGGAGAGATGGGTCAACAGTTAAGCTGCTCTTCCAGAGAACCCAAGTTCAATTCCCAGCACCTACATGGCAGCTCATAACTGTCTATAACTCCTGTTCCAGGGGATCTGACACCCTCACACAGATATACATGCAGTCAAGACACCAGTGCACATAAAATAAAAAGAAATTATTTTTATAAACAAGAAAGGACTTTTTGGGCTTGGGCTTCAGTTCTGATGACATGACTAAACACACCAAGAAGGTCAGGATCGTCGGGAAATATGGGACCTGCTATGGTGCCTCCCTCTGGAAAATGGTGAGGAAAATTGAAATCTGCCAGAACGCCAAGTACACTTGCCAAGTTCCTTCTGTGGCAAGACCAAGATGAAGAGACGAGCCGTTGGCATCTGGCCCTGTGGCTCCTGCATGAAAACAGTGGCTGGCGGGGCCCGGACCTACCACACCACCTCTGCAGTCACAGAGAAGTCAGCCATCAGAAGACTGAAAGAACAGAAAGACCAGTAGAAGTCCTACTATCTGACACCTGCCTAGCCTGCAATAAATGGGTTAATTTATGGAGAAAAAAAAGAAAAGGAAGGAAAAAGGAGAGACAAAGAGAGAAGAAAAAGAAAAGGCGAGAAAACGTTTCTAGCACTAAGACTGATAAAAATCAAAATATCTGGTAGTGTCAAGAGTTGTCAAGGAGAAAAGGAAATGAAACTTCTCAAACTCAGATGAGTGGATGAAAACTGGGACACCCACTGGGAGGACAACTGGTGGCATCTTCTGTCGTCATCTGTACACCTAAAGACTCAGGTCTTCCATTCCCAGGAATGCGCTCTTTAAAAAGAGTCTGGTGCACATCTACAAGAACAGATTCACATCTGATCATTGTAGTATCTTCTGGGATGTTGAAACACAGAAAGTTATGTTACTTTCCACCAGTGGGTGTGCTGGCTAATGGTGGCTGTCAACTCAACAGGATCCAGAGTTACTCTAGGCTTGTCTGTGAAGGGGTTTCTAAGTTGAGTTAATTGAGGTGAGAAACCTAACCTAAACATGAGTGACAACATTCCACGTTCTGGGGTTCCAGGCTGAAAAGCTGGGACCCACCTTCATCTCCTTCTGCTTCCTGACTGTGGATGCAATGTGACCAATTACTGCTACCATACCTTCCCTGCCATGAACTCAAGAGACCCACCTGATCTGCCTCCTGAGTGCTGGGATTAAAGCTGTGAGCCACCAATGCCAGGGAATTCCTTCTTAATTCAAGACAAACTCTTCCATCCTTAAGATGCCTTTGTTGGATACTTTGTCACTGCATCCAGAAAAGTTAGATAAAGCAGAAAAGTAGTGAGGAGGTGGAGGCGTCATTCTAGACACCTGGGCCTTTGCAGCTGGTTGAGAGGAAAGTGAAAGAGTTTGAAACTTTGGGTCAAAATGCCATAGTCAGAGTGTAGTGGGCTATTGTGACGGGAGCTGGAAAACCAAAGTGTCAAGAGGAATGCTGGCTCTGGAGACCTGGCTCATGAAGCTGCACAGGCAAACAGGCTCCATTAGGAACTGGGCTAGAAGCCATTTGTGTGCTATTTCAGACAAAGAATAGACTTCATTCTGCCTATGTCCTGAGAACCTGTAGAGGCTGAATTGGAAAGTAAATGGACTCTTTTGTTTGATGAAGGAAAATTTCAAGCCAGAATAGCACTCAGGCTGTGGCCTCGCTACTGCCCACTGCTGCTTTTCTGTTCACAGTGACAGAAAGTCCAATTGTAAGCATTCAAAACGAGAGAGGCCAACCAACTGAGTCTTTCAGCCCAGCAACTGAAAACAACTATCCTGGCAAGTGTTTTCGATGAGTTTTGATTTTTATAAGATGGAGCTTCTAGAGATGTGACCTTCTCCAGGAGCACTTCTCCAAATCTCTTGACTGTTACAGCCGCTGGCTCCTTTCTCTTCCCTAAAGCAAATGTTCTCAACCTTCCCAATGCTGGAACCCTTTAATACAGTTCCTCATGCCACGGTCGACCCCCAACCATAAAATTCTGTTGTCGGTACTTCATAACTGTAATTTTGCTACTGTGATAGATTGTAATGTAAATATCTGATATGCAGGATATCTGATATGTCACCCCCTAAGGGGGTTCAGACCCACAGGTTGAGAACCACTGACCTAACTAGAGATTTTTCTTACCTTTCTTCTTCATTTGCCCTACCTCCAACCCCACCCCCAGCATTGTAGACCTGGATAAAAGCAATCAGCAGTAGTTGAGATACAACCTGATGCTATCCTGTCGTGAAGTCTCTCTTTGGTCCTTAACTCATTAATCCAGTCTCAAGTTCTCAGGATGCAGATGGATTCTCTGTGGGACACAACACAAATAGCCTTTGAGCCCAGTTTCCAGCAGAGTCCTTGTTCTTCTCCAAAATCTCAGGAGTCAGGCCTCTACTGTCTAATTTTGTCTTAACATTTTGGTCTTACTACAGACTAATACCAGAATGGTCCACTAAGCCTTACTTACAGCGTTTGTTCTAGTTAGCTCTCTGTTTCTGTGATAAATCAGAACCCTGAAAAAAAGCAGCAACTGTTAATCCCATTGGGCAAGAAAAAGACAACTACCAAAATTTGAAGCAAGCTTGGTTTTTTTATTGTGGTGCACCAGAGAGCTGGCCAGCGACTGCCTCTCAAGTCAGGCTAATGAGAACAGCCCTGATTTCATTCTTAGGAGTAAAATCATGAGTATGTGCGAAGTAGATTTATAGGAGAGAGACAATGGAGCAGTAAAGAGGTACAAGAAAATCCCAAAACAACAGCCATCACCATTTAGGGGTTAGCAAGGTATTCTTAAAAGCAAGTCAAGGTCATGGGTTGCGGCAAGTCAGGTTCCAGAAAACAGAGACAGAAACTCAGCTCTTACAGTAAATGGAAACTTATTCTTAACAATACAGGATAATGACTCTTGCCTTCAAAATGGAGTCACAGATTTCTCACAACTTGGAAAGGATGTGCTTATTTGGTTTATACTTCCAGGTAACAACCCTATCACTGAGGAAGTCAGGTCAGGAAGCACAGAGCTCACCACTTACTTGCTTGCTCCCAGGCTCATGTTAGCTACCTTTCTTACACATGCCAAGTCTACCTGCCTAGGAATGGTACCACCCACATCAATTAGCAATTAAGAAAAAGCTTCACAAACATGGCCACAGGCCAATCTGATCAAGGTAACTCCTCAGTTGAGGTTCCTTCTGCCTAGGTGATTCTAGCTTTGGGTCATGTTGACAGCTGACATTAACTATTACAGTGTTACAAAGACTTCTCCAGCCTACGTCTCCAAACTCTTCTGCAACCCTCATACAAGCCAGTTCAAAAGGCCTACAAACCACATGGTCAAGTTTGTCACAGCAGTAGCCTCCTGTTAATCCCATAAGTGAAAGAAGACCACTAATCTTTGAGCCTAATTGAAACAAGCATTGATTAAATACTGGCCAAGATGATAGACCCTGGCCAGGTCCATTCTGGGGTCCCAAAAGATGGTAACGAGTCACATTTTGCAGAGGCTTATAAATGAGAGCACACCCATAAGGCCACATATTTGTCACCAGGACCAATCAGGGGCAAGCATGTATCCTGACACACTTCCTGCCTGAATATGATCAAGCATACCCGATCGGGTCAAACAAACTTGTGTAGGGTATGAAAACACAAAACACGTGACTCGTTATCTTACATAAACAATAGTCTCCAGCATCTCAGGAAGTATCTGTCTTCAGCAAGGAGTTTACAGGGTAGAAGCTTTTTGTTTTATGGATCTCTTAGGCACAGTAACTAAAGCTTAAAATATAACTTTGGCTCTCATGCTCACGCCCTGGCAGCATGTTTCTGTATTACTTACTTTTCTTACTGTTATAGCCAAATACCTGACAAGAAGTGACTCAAGGGAGGAGTATTTCTTTTGTCTCACTTTTAAGAAGGGACACAGTCCCTGATGGCGACAAGAAGTGACTCAAGGGAGGAGTATTTCTTTTGTCTCACTTTTAAGAAGGGACACGGTCCCTGATGGCGGAAAGACATAGCAACAGGAGTAGGAAATAGTTATGTCCACGATCAGGAAACAGAAAGACATTTTTACTAAGAAATAGTACAATGTCTTCTGTAGATATCAAAGGATGTTTCTCAAAGGTTCTGTAAGAGCTGGTAGCTAATATCCAAAGGCAGAGGTGGAATGCTAAACCAAAGCTTTCCTTGCTTGTGGTTTCTACAAGGTCAATGTAAAGTAGACAGATTGCCAGCTGTGGAAAATACAGAACGGGAGTCAGGGGGTGGAGAGATGGTTCAGTGGTTGAGAGCATACATTGTTCTCTCAGGGGACCAGAGTTTGATTCCCAGCTGCCTGAAACTCCAGAGAACTGACACTTCTCTCACCCACCCCCTTGGGCAAGCACATACACAGACACACAACAGTCACATAAAGAGATAATAATTTAAAAAGAGAAAAAGGGGAGCCAGGAAAAGAGAAAGTAGGAAAATGAAAAGGCAGCAAAGAGAGTGGTGTGAACAAATTCTGGACATGAAGATGGAGACCCACGTTGGTTTTCATTGGGCTGGGAGGTCAGTTCCATGTAAAGGTGGCAGAGCAGAAATGGTACAGATGTAAGAATGTCTGTGATAGGTGGGTTTTATAGCATTTGGTTCACTTGTTTGGGAGAATTTTAAAACATGGGTTTTTATTTTTAAAGATTTATTTTATTTTTAATGAAGTGTACTTGGGGCTGCACATGAGTGCAGGTGCCTACAGAGGCCAGAGGTTTCAGATGACCTGGAGCTGGAGACATAAGTGGTTGAAAGCTGCCAAAGTGAGTTCTGGGAACTGAACTTGGGTCCTCTGGAAGAGCAGCCAGGGCCTTTAAACACTAAGCCATCTCTCCAGCCCTTCACTGATGATTCTTGCTCTTGAGTCTCAGATAGCATGTCTCCCACATACCTGGCTTTGCACTATGATACAAACATGGTCATGTGTGATGTCACCCACTCTCCTTCGAAGTCTGCACTGTAGGCTCAAACACTCCAGAGATTGGATCCAGGCCCCATAACACAATTGTGTGCCCTTGGACAAGTTAACTTCTCTGCACCTTCATTTTCTTATCTGTACAATGGGGGTATAATGGTGCAGCCTCCTCCACAAGAATATTAAGGAACCAATTAGCAGCATAGTACCTGATACATGAAATGAGTAATAAGTGTTGACTTGTTTTGTGTGTGAAAAAATAGTGAATCATGAATTACAAAGAGAAGATATTCATTAAAGGTAGCAGTTTTTTTTGGTTTTTGGGGATTTTTTGGTTTGCTTTTTGGTTGTTGTTGTTGTTTTTGTTTTGTTTTGTTGTTGTTCCTGAGAAGTCTCAAGGGATGATAATTCTCATTATTCAATTAACTAGAAGCAATTGGTCGTCTCAGGGCAGATCCCTTTGCAAAGAAGACAGCAGGGCTCCAGCTGCCTGGTGTTAGCCACAACAGATTCCTCCTAGACCTTGTCTAACCAGTCTGGTCAGGACACATAGTTTCAAGAATCGTTTCCAACTAGCAGTCTATAAACTGAGAAGCTGGTTCTAACACTTATAAAGAAACAAATTAAGAGAAACTTCCAGTGCTTCCAGTGACCACCCTGTCACCTATCCTGAGGAAGACTCAGATCCTGGGCAAGCGTGTTAGAGCCGCATTAGCACCAGAGGACCTGGGAAGTCCATGCAATGCTGGACTTCCATTTTGACAAATACCCTCTGGGTGACTTTGGGAAAGCTGCTCTGAGACATTATCACTTAAAGAGCTGCTTCTGCTCAACTGTCAACCTGGATACACTGTGGACACAGGTCAGTAAATGCCACCAAAAGCAAGACTGGAGCTGTCCCAATCATTGTGGTGCAATGAGCAACTTCCAAGTTTTGGGGAAGGGAAGGCTCTCTAAGCAGCCTGCCATTCTGAAGATCAAAGCCTTCCACAGAAGGGCTGAGAAGATTAATGGTTTTGACAGTGCCAGTGTCCTGGTGGCTTGAAAAGCCACTGGAGTGTGTGTGTGTGTGTGTGTGTGTGTGTGTGTGTGTGTGTAGGTGTTGTTACATGCTAACATTTTTTGAAAATGATGATGGTGACGATGATGAACATATATTCTGAAACTAGATAACAGTGATGGCTGCCCAATGTGTAATAGGGTAGTTGATGTCAGTGATGGAAACTATATGGTATGTATGAGAGAGGGGGGAGGTGGAGGTTGAGGGGAGAGAAAAATGCTGATCTCTGACGTCAGTGAACCACAGACACCAAATCAAGCTGCAGTCCCATTGAGTAATATCAGAAAGGAGTAGTTTCTTGTGAATCAGTAGGTGTACAACATACACACACACATCCAGAAAAGAGAAAATATTCCATGTCACACACACAGGATAAAATGAAGTTACCTTTTAGCTCACCTATGTGTGCAACATCTGAGAAGCTATGGTGTGCAATTTGATAAAAGGGAAAGTGATGGGTTCAACGGTGCCCTTCTGCTGACAAGAGTACAGGAGATGGACTCTTTAATCTAGTATCTGATTTAAATTCCTAAGAAGAACAAGAAAATTATCAACTGTCATTTTTCCTTTCCTGTAACTAAAGTTATTTTTGTAACGGATTATTTTTGATCTCCTGTATTTCCTGTGGAAATCAGAACATGTTAATTAGAAGACTTCTAATGTGTGAGATCTATTGATCTGTATGTTAAGGAGTTTCCAAAGCAGCCCAACAATGATTGGAACCTCACATTTATTTGACCTTTAAGGTCAAGCACAGAAAGGAGAATTTCTGTAGGAGAAAGGTCATATGCCTGTGTCAGTGCAGTCATATGTTGCTAATAAGGTAGCCAGAGTTTGAGAATGACATTGTTAGGTAATTTCATTGTTGTGCAAATATGGTGGAGCATACTTAAATGTCTAAAATGGCTATGACATCACTAGACAGTATAGCCCTATGGGACTACCATTGTACATAGGTCTCACTGTTGACTAAGAAGTCTCTGTGTGGTGTATAACTATACATGTAATAGTTATTACTGAAGCACTTTATTACTGCTCCTAGCACTTTGGCAAACTCATAAATGTTCTCACATTTGGACCTCACAGAAATTGTACGAGGGCAGTCCTATTACTATCCAGATTTTATAGATGATAATCTGAGGGGTGGAACTAGCACGGCCATTTCCCAGAGTCACGTGGTTAAAAGCAGCTGAGCCTGGATAAGAACTCAGAGTAGCGTGGCTCCAGACCTTGTGCTAGCTGGACAACCTTCCTGTTCCACTCCGGTGGGAAGCTGCTCCACCTTTCAGACCTGCTTGCTCTGGTTTTGTCTTATTTTTAACCTGACTTGTTCCACAGGGCAGCCATGGATGGCTCGATCACTCTGGGTTTGTAAGATCCTTAGCACGTGTGACTCCCAGAAGAGAAATAGATACAACAATTGTTCAGTGTGCAGTCGTTCCCTGGAAAATGACTGCCAATCATCCTCCCTTCTGTGTGTGGGCAGGCCACTCCTCTCATCAACAGGGAATGTTTATACCTCTCCTCTCTAATCTGAGATGGTTATTTTTTCTCCTTCCTTCTTTTTCCTTTCTTCCCTCCATCCCCCCTCCTGAGACTCATTCCTGGATTTCTGAGCCCAGGTCTATGAAATATTGGCAGCCTATGTTTTGATGCTTCTCAGTACAGCTTTCACACTGTAAAGATATCCAAGGTATCCACACGGAGGCCTGCAGGATAAGATGTCTCATGGAAGAAGGAGCCTCACCTAAGGTCATCATCAAAACCCCTGACTTTCCAGCTGCAGGCAGATACCAGCCTTAATTTTTCCTCACACTAAGCTTATTTGTAGACATGACAACCATGCATTATGTTGCAATCTCTTGGAAGACCGAAGTATCTCTTTTTCTTTTTTCTTTTTTCTTTTTTTTTTTTTTTTCTTTTTTCTTTTTTGGTTTTTCGAGACAGGGTTTCTCTGTGTAGCCCTGGCTGTCCTGAAACTCACTCTGTAGACCAGGCTGGCCTTGAACTCAGAAATCCGCCTGCCTCTGCCTCCCAAGTGCTGGGATTAAAGGGGTGCACCACCGCCACCCGGCAGCATCTCTTTTTCTAAATGATCAAAGTGTCTTTTAAATGGACAAATTGTGACAGAGCCCAGCAATGCCAGGATAATAGCAGAAATGATTTCTGAAAACACCAAAGTTAATGGTAAAGAATATATAGAAACTACAAAGTAGTATCAAAATTTAGTTATTTTTACTTTATGTTGTTTTTTGTTTGTTTTTATTTTTGTTTTGTTTTTAGAGACAGGGTCTCACAGATAACACAGGCTCACCTGGAACCAGCTATGTAGCCCAGACTGACCTTGAACTCACAATCCTCCTGCCTCAGCCTTCTAAGTGTATTTAACCCTTTAAACCCAGTCATTTCCAGCTGGTATGGTGGCACACACTAGTCATCCCAGCACATAGGAGATTGAAGCAGTAAGACTGAGAGTTCAGGCTACTTGAGACACAAGTTCAAAATCAACCTGCTCAATTTAGCCAGACAGGGTCTGAAACGAAGTAATTAATAAAAGCAGTTTGTTGATTTATTCCTTGATTTATTAACTCTACCACCCTATTCCCAAGCAAATTTACAAATGCTTTAATTTAAAAAAAATAATAATAAGGACTAGGGAAATGGCTCAGTAGTTAAGAGTTCTTGCTGTTTTTCCAGAGGACTCGGTTTCAACTCCCAGGCAGCTCACAAACATCTATGACTCCAGTTCTAAATGATCCTATGGCCATAGGTGTGCTGACATTCATGTGGGTGAAATGCTCGTACACATAAACTTTTAAAACAAATTAAATGTAAAGGATAAAAAACAGACAAGAAATTAGGGCAAAGGTAAGCAAGTATCGAACTAATCTGTACTAATCTGTAACTTGATTGCAACATACTTTGGCTTTTCATCTTAACTTTGCAAAGCCAAGGTCCAGAGCACTGTTCTTATTGCAACAGTGACTGTCTTTGCGCAGTACTGTCATTTGCCACAAATAAGTCATCGCTAGTGCCAAGAAGCACTGAAATATGTTTAACTGTAGTTTTTGTCCTGAATAGAAGTACCCGGGTTTCACTATACATTCAATTAATTTCACTTAGTAGGAAGTGCTCTGGATGGAGGGTGAGGAACAAAGAAACAAGAATCCCATTTCCTCCCTACATGGGTTAAATTGATCTGTTTAGGCTGGGACTCTACTCATTGTGTATATGGCGATCAAATGGGAAGCTAGTAGGTAGAGACAAGGAAGGGTCTAGAAGCTACAAGGCCAATTTCAGAGCTCTGGCTCTATCACTAGATAAATGACTCTGAGAAGGTACCTCTCTCAGACTCGATTCATCATCAGTGAAATGGGTAAAATCATGGTACCCACAGAACAGGGTCATCTGTAGGAATGAAGTAAGACAGACTGTGCTGTTTAAGGCACATCTTCCTAAATGTTACCTATGCCCATCACTGCGGTGGACAGGGATCTTAGGCAACTGCCATTTTATTATAAGTTGGAATGAGGGACTATTAATTAAGGATACTTTGGTAGCAGGTGGGATAAATGTGATGCTCATAGTATGAAAATTATTAATGTGCTTGTATTTTTAGCCTGCGGGGTGCATAGTTTCTACCTCAGTCTTCCTGAAGCATCCTTCTGTCTTGAGAGATTAAAAGTATAACAGAGGAAAGCAAAGAGGAAATCCAGCTTCTGGTGCTCAAAAATAGAGCTTTCCTGCACCTCCGAGTCCTGCAAGGCAGCCAGCAAGAGGCTTATGTATCTTATGAAGCTGTATAACTAGTCGTTAAGGTCCAGGCTAGTCCCCTGCACAGTGCCATTCAAAAAGAAGGAAGGAAAGGCTGTCCTAGGTTTCAGACAGAGTATGGGAGGAAAGATAAAGAAAAAGAGGCATCGGGGGATGAGGAACTAGGGATAGCCACTGAAGGGTCCCAAACACCAGAGAAACGTGAGGCTCCCAGGACCCAACAGGGATAGCTTTAGCAGAAATGCACAGAGAAGGGAGAGATGGAACTTGTTGAAACCACCTCCAGTAGATAGGCAGCCCCTGGTCGAGGGATGAGGACAGTCATCCATCTCAAAGGTTTTTTAACCCAGAAATGTTCCTATCCAAAGGAAGAACAGAGGCAAAAAAATGGAGCAAAGACTGAAGGAAGGGCCAACCAGGGATGACCCCACCTGGGAATCCATCATGTCTGCAGACACCAAACCCAACGCTGTTGCTGTGGTCAAGAGGTTCTTGCTGACAGGAACCTAGTGTGGCAGTTCCTTGGGAGGTCTGGCCAGCAACTGACCAATGCAGATGGGGATGCTTGAAGCCAAACATCAGACTGAGCTCAGGGAACCTGGTGGGGGAGCTGGCAGAGGGACTAGAGGAGAGGAGGGTATTGCAACCCCATAGGAAGCACAACATTAGCTGGACAAACCGCCTAGTGAACCCAGAGACTAGACCACCAACCAAGGAGTGTACCTGGAGGGACCTATGGCTCCAGATACGTATGTAGCAGAGGGTGATCTTGCCTGACAGCAACGGAAGGGGAGGCCCTTGGTCCTGGGGAAGTTTGATGCCCCAGAATATGGGGATGCTGGAGTGATGGGGCCAGAGAGTGTGGGTGGGTGGGAGAAGACTCTCATACAGACAAAGGGGATGGGGGAGGGTAGATGTGGGGTGGGGAGTTGGTGGAGGGGGTAACTGGAAAGTGGGATATCATCTGAGATGTAAATGAATGGAATGATTAATGAAAAAAGAGAAGAGAAGAGAAAAGAGTAAAAGAAAAGAAAAGGAGGCAAACCAGCACTTAAATGTAGGTCCCAGTTTTCTGTGTAGTGTCATACTCTACAGCCTTTCTGTCTCCTGGGAAGGGACTTGGAGGTCTGTAAACAAGGAGCAGAGCACTCACGTTCAGTTCATTCCATTGGCTAGCTGAGCTGAGGTCAGGCAGGGCAGTCAGGAAGTTTAAACATATGAGATGCTCTAGGGTATTCAGGAGGCTGCAACAAACTTGCTGTGGCCAGCAGAGGTCATCCACTCTTCTAGAGTGTGCAAACCTGTGCAAGCTAGTAGGGCAGGGGTCAGGGTGGACATGGCTTGGGCCAGATGGAAGCTGACAGGATAGAGGCTCTAAGGTTTTCAGCTCAGAGGAGGCCTAAGCAGCAAAGGGAAGAACTTACCCCATCCTCACCAACCTCAGTAGGTTGTTGAGAACAGCCTGGTCCATATAACCACGGACGCTGGGGACGCTGCAATCTTCCTAGGCTTCCACTTCTACATCTAAAATTAAGGTGAAGAGAGGAAATTTTCTTTCTTTCTTTTTTTTTTGGTTTTTCGAGACAGGTTTCTCTGTGTAGCCCGGGCTGTCCTGGATCTCACTCTGTAGACCAGGCTGGCTTTGAACTCAGAAATCCACCTGCCTCTGCCTCCCAAGTGCTGGGATTAAAGGCTGTGCCACCACCGCCCGGCTGAGAGGGAAATTTCTTTTTTCTTTTTTCTTTTTTTTTTTTGGTTTTTCGAGACAGGGTTTCTCTGTGTAGATCGGGCTGTCCTGGAACTCACTCTGTAGACCAGGCTGGCCTCGAACTCAGAAATCCGCCTGTCTCTGCCTCCCAAGTGCTGGGATTAAAAGCGTGCGCCACCACTGCCCGGCTAGAGAGGGAAATTTCAAATGCTCCCCCTGGCCATGAAAGTAGACAATTCCACAGCTAAAGTCCACATGACACCTTGTTCTCACATGATATTAACACAACCTAATTAAACATCTGGAGACTTAAAGTCACAGATAAATCTAGTATCTGAGGCTGAGAGGTGGTGGTGCATGCTTTTATTCCAGCACTTGAAGGCAGAGACAGGTGAATCTCTAAGGCCAGCCTGGTCTACAGAGTGAGTTCCAAAACTGCCAGGACTACACAGAGAAACTCTGTCTCAAAAAAAACCAAAAACAAACAAACAAGTCTAATACTCCAAGAATTACACTATATGACCTCACAGCTAATGAATTTCAGATATACTACCTGACCAAAAATGCTGATATTATACTTAAGTAAAAGATTAAACAGGGTTAACATACTCCTGTTTTGTGAATTTCAGTATCCTCTATTAAAAATTATATCTCATATTGCTCAGCAATGAAAATGAAGTATTATTACCTGTGATATCACGGATGAATCTCAATTACCCTAAGTGAAAGAAGCCCGAACACAAAGTTAACATGATCCTCCCACCTCCTTCCCAGTACCACCTCTCTCCTCTGACACACACAGAACATCTAACACCAATGTAATGCTTTAACAGACTCTTTTATGTTTTAATTTTAAATGGATTTTCGGGACTCAACACAGAAGCATAATATGATTCTCTTGATGCAAATTTCTAATTGTTCTTTTAGTCATCATCTTTGGAAAGGGAAACTCTGAGGAAGCAAGCACTTCAGAAGAGAGGGCATGGGAAATGTGTGTCAGAAAAACCAAAACAAAGGTCTCTTATTCTAGAAACATCCATATATTTGAAAGCATTAGCAGAAGACTGCCTCTGTTTATGTAATAGCATGAATACACTCAGTAAAAAAAAAAAAGTCAAAATACTTTCATTTTTTAGAGAACCAAGCTGATGTACAGCAAGATGAAGGCCATATGTCACTGGAATTCTCTTGCACAGAATCTAAAGTTGGGCTGGGGAGATCACTCAGCAGTTAGGAGAGCATACCGCTCTTGCAGAGGACCAGAGTTCAATTCCCAGCAACCATGTTGGGTGATTCATAAATCACACCTGGAGCTCCAGTTCTGGGGAATCTGACACACTCACACTCACAGGAGCACACACAAACACATACCATCTTATTTGATGTTCTTTTGCAGTGAAAAGACATTCACAGAATAAAGCGTTTAATTGGGGCCAGCTTACAGCTTCAAAGGTTTAGTATATTATCATCATGGCAGGAAGCAAGATGGCACATAGGCAGACATGGTACTGGAGAAGTAACTGAAGAGTTCCACGTCTAAACAGTAGGCAGAGTCAGCCACTGGCCTGGCTTGGCCTTCTGAAACCTCAAAGCCCACCCAAAGCGAGATACTTCCTCCAACAAGGCTACATGTACTCCTATAAGGCCACACCTCCGAATCCCCCCAAGTAGTACCATTCCCTAATGAACAAGTATTCAGATATGAGCCTATGGGACTCATTCTTATTCAAATCACCACACACATATACATAATTAAAAATCAATCTCTAAAGGTTTTTTTTTTTTTTTTTTTTTTTGGTTTTTCGAGACAGGGTTTCTCTGTGTGGCCTTGGCTGTCCTGGAAGTCACTCTGTAGACCAGGCTAGCCTCCAACTCAGAAATCTGCCTGCCTCTGCCTCCCAAGTGCTGGGATTAAAGGCGTGCACCACCACCGCCTGGCCTTTTTTACTCTCTCTCTCTTTTTTTTTTTTTTTTCTAAAGTTATTTTCACATTCTAAAATTGACTTTTCTTCTTTTCTAGGTAGTGAAATTTTCACAGCTGAGTTTCATGGCACATGATGACTTAACTTTTGTAGTTATGGATCAGCAATTCTAGATGAATCTCAGAGTCATTGAAGGATGTCCACTCATTGTGGAGTAGTTGAAAACTTGAACCTTAGCCGGGCAGTGGCTCACGCCTTTAATCCTAGCACTAGGGAGGCAGAGGCTGGCGGATTTCTGAGTTCGAGGCCAGCCTGGTCTACAGAGTGAGTTCCAGGACATGTAGGCAGCCGTGTTTACAGTTGTAAAGTCGTATGACCAGCACCTGACGATGTAAGCAGCTGGCTTCCAGAGTGGCCAGCTCAGAAACTGGTAAACAAGTCCTTTGAGCATGCGTCGGCCTCGTGCCCCTTCGAGCGGGCTTATGCTAATAAGGTATTGGCAGCTTAACCTATCCTGGGAGACACATCACCCAGCCCGCCTAGGGCAGTTATATAAGCAGCTCCTTCTGCTGCTTGGGGTCCAGGCCCTTCCCTTCCCTTCCTGGTCCAGGTCCCCCGTCCAGTTCCCCATCCCTATGTCAAGAGTCGTTCCTGGAATAAAGCTGACTGAGAAGGATCCTACCGTGTCGCGTCTTACTTGCCGGCCAAGGCGGACGCGACAAGGACAGCCAGAGCTATAGAGAGAAAACCTGTCTCGAAAAAACCAAAAACCAAAAAAAAAAAAAAAAACCAAAAAAAATCGTAAACCTTAAGATTGTCCGTGTCTCATCTTCCTGTCATTACATGAGCAGCAACAGAAACCTGCTGTAATATGGATGGTGAGGAGAAAGTATGAAACGGTTTTATTTTGGTTGGTGGGTAAGAATCTTGGTGGGAGTAAGTGGTTTTTGTATGTACCTGGTGTTTTGCTTGTATGTTCATCTCTGCACCACATGTATGATTGGTGCCCATGAAGGTCAGAAGAGAGGGTTGGATGTCCCAAAACTGGAGTTATCTGTCATGGACTTGGTTTATTGTGTTCATTCAGTTATTTGGGAATAATTGCACGAGGTCCCTGTTCCCAGCTGGTTCTGGTTGGTTCTGGGTTGGTTGCCCATGGCCAGTAACTGGGCAGGGAGACAGAGATGGGATTTCAGGATCCAAGGGAAAGGGAATCAAGGAAAAAGGAATCGTCATTGTTGGGAGAGGAAGAAGATCCAGGCTTGAGTACTACAGAAAGGAAAGCATACAATCATGTAAGAGCAGGGGAAGAGCAGCCCCAGCTCACCCCCCAATTGAGTCTAGGATAGCAAAGAAGGAATATAGATTTTAGTAAGTGATATTCAAGAGTATCGGAGGGAGGCATTAGTAACCTGGAAGTTTGGGAGTGGTCTAGTCATTAAGCTGATTAAGGCATATTAAATATAAGGCGCTCTCTCTCTCTCTCTCTCTCTCCTCTCTCTCTCTCTCTCTCTCTCTCTCTCTCTCTCTCTCTTGTTGTGGATAGCCCCAGCCTTGTATTTTGATCCTGTCCTGTAACTTGCCCTCTGCTCCGTCCCGCAGAATAAAAGGCAGCGGCAACCGTGTTCTTCTTAAAGCAGCTTTATTCAGGTTCCTTGTTACAGCACGCTTGCTTCTACCTTCTTTCAATCCCCTTGAATGCTCTCCTTCAATCCTCTCTCTCAATCCTTTCCTCCAATCCCCTTCAACCGCCCCAGCAGTCTCTTATATACATTGCCTTAATTTCATCAGCAGCTGCCATGCTGTCACTGTTAATTGGCTGTTCTGTATGATTCGAGGTGGGCTAAATCGGTAGCCACACCTGGAAGTGCGAACCTTTTCTCCACAGCCACAGTGCCTACTCAAGCTATCTGGCTACATGCCAAGCATCATCCTGAGATGAATTGGAGAACCAATTCCTACAGATCCTAGTTCCACCCCCTGAGAGGGGCTCCAGAGGAGGATTGAATCAATGTTGTGGATAGCCTCAGCCTTGTATTTTGATCCTAGTTCCCAGTGGATAGTCCCAGGCTTGTATTTTGATCCTAGTTCCACCCTTCTGGGAGGGCTGCAGAGGATGATTGAATCTGTACACAGAGGACATTTTGTAAACCTTCTGTCCAATTAAAACCTGTAAAATAAAGACTAGAGCCAGAGATTGGGCAGTAGAAAGGGAGGCAGAGAAAAAGGCTTAGGGGAGAGAGAGTGAGAGGAATTCGATATAAAAGGCAGAGCAGGGGAGAAGAGGAGATAGTTGCTGGGAGAACAGAAGCAGAAAGAGAAGCAGAGAAGAAGCAGGAGGAAACTGAAGCAGAAGGAAGCCAGTGGTAGAAGGAAGCCGATGACGGAGCTAGACAACCACGAGGCCTGAATAAAACCACAAGTTATAAGGGATCTCATAGCTGGGGATTAGAGTAGTGTAGTGGTAAATCTGCCCAATCCAGGCGTGCAATTTATATCATAATTATTGAGTTGTGTCTTCCTTGACTGGTCTCCTTCGGTAGGAGATTTACCCCTAACAAATTTGGGGCTTAAAAAATTACTTCTACTACAAATTGGTGCCCCACATTGGGCCAATTTAAATAATTTGATTTACTACAAATTGGCGCCCAACTTATTGCTTAGAACTCAACTAACCTGAGATAAAAGTTCATTGCCCCTCAACCCCTGAATAGGGTTCGGGCAGCCTTTAGGCTACACTAGCGTGTATTGAAAGCTGAATGGATCTGAGAGGCCTACAAAGAGCCACAGAGGTTCCCTCTCCCAACCCCAGACAGAGAGCTAAGGCCAGGATCAGGAGCAACACCTGAGCCTGCAGCTGGGCTTGATCAGCAAGCTGTAAAAACTGCAAGGAGGAACAGTGATCCTAGAACATAACTGCCTGTGAGTAATTTTCAGGCAGAAACAGTGAACTGAAGGCTTTGGATCAGGTAATTCTTTGATATAAAAAAGATATATAACCTTTGATATTTAAAGATGAGAAACAAGATGAATATTTTTGGGGCTTTATGAGATGATATTTTGAATGGTTTGACAGGAATCAATTTAGGGAAAATAGACACCTTATCATTTATCAGTATTGCAATATTTATTCTCTTGATTTACTAAGTCTTAGAAAGGGTCCTAGATAAAAAAAATTCCTTGCCTTAGAAAAAAGATTACAAGTAACACTAGAACTAAAGGTTCAGAACTAAGCCTTTTAGTTAAGAGAGATAGCAGAGGTTCTATTTAGTTAACAAAAACTAGTTAAAAAAAACTAAAACTAGTTAAAAAAAAAAAACTAGATATTAGGTCTGTCTTGCACTTTAACAATTACAACATGGTAATATAGTTTGTGCCCAATATATCGGAGAGAAAAGAGTCTTTTAATTGGACAAAGGGGGGAAATGGTTCTAGTCTTTATTTTACAGGTTTTAATTGGACAGAAGGTTTACAAGATGTCCTCTGTGTACAGATTCAATCATCCTCTGCAGCCCCTCCCAGAAGGGTGGAACTAGGATCAAAATACAAGCCTGGGACTATCCACTGGGAACTAGGATCAAAATACAAGGCTGAGGCTATCCACAACATTGATTCAATCCTCCTCTGGAGCCCCTCAGGGGGGTGGAACCAGGATCAAAATACAAGGCTGGGGCTATCCACAACATCTCTCTCTCTCTCTCTCTCTCTCTCTCTCTCTCTCTCTCTCTTTCTCTCTCTCTCTCTCTGTGTGTGTGTGTGTGTGTGTGTGTGTGTGTGTGTTTCATTTAAAAATCCAGAGCATTGGGGTAGGTGGCAAGGATCACGTTTGCATTGCCACCCCTGGGAGATTAGAGTGGATTAATGTACTACTGTGACAGTTATGGACCTTGTGAGCCATCATGTAGGTGCTGGCCATTGAACACAGGTCCCCTGCAAGAACAAGTACTCTTAACTGCTTAGCCCATGCAGTGGCCATTACTTTACCAGTAGTGGCAAGTTCTGCCTTGAGGAAGCACCTCTCTCTCTCAGTTTAGCCATTTGACTTGGGTAGGGTAGGCCCGGCTGTAATTCTAGGATAGTCCAGTCTACCTGAACCATGGTCTATTCAAAATGGACCTGCAGTCCAATCTAAAATATCTAGGTGCAAAGAGATTTGGGGTTGTCTGGACAGAGGAAGTTTCCTTTCCACCAGTAGGAATATCACAAGACATTCTTTCCGTTGAACATTGGTCATAAAGATAAGAGGTCTGATTTGGAAGGCAGCCCTATTTATTTACAGGGTGTGGCATCTGGAGCTGCCAGGAACACACTCAGTAAGCAATAAAACCAGCACAAAAGGCTTCAGCTGGAGAGAGCTTACCCGGCATGCTCAGCACCCTTATGCCTCTCACATAGGCATGAGGTTTGCTCTCTAACATCACAGACAAACTAACAATAAAATAAGACTGAGGGGAAAGAGAAAAAAAATATGGAGAGAAACAAGTTCTGAAATCGTTTGAGCCACTGGACTGAAGCACACATACATCAAGCCAGATTTCACTTACTCGAAGGTAAACAAGTCAGTAACATTCCTTTAGTGTTTAAAGTGGGTCTTTTTTTTTTTTTTTTTTTTTTTCGAGACAGGGTTTCTCTGTGTAGCCTCGGCTGTCCTGGAACTCACTCTGTAGACCAGGCTGGCCTCGAACTCAGAAATCCACCTGCCTCTGCCTCCCAAGTGCTGGGATTAAAGGCGTGCGCCACCACTGCCCAGCTTTAAAGTGGGTCTTAAAATCACATTTATTAGCCGGGTGGTGGTGGCGCATGCCTTTAATCCCAGCACTTGGGAGGCAGAGACAGGCAGATTTCTGAGTTCGAGGCCAGCCTGGTCTACAGAGTAAGTTTCAGGACAGCCAGGGCTACACAGAGAAACCCTGTCTCGGAAAAAAAAAAGATCACATTTATTTATTTATTTGTTTGGGATGGGGGCATGCAAGCTATATTGCCCATGTGTAGGTAAGAGGAAAACTTTCAGAAGTCAGGTCTTTCCTTCTGCCATTTGAGTGAGTCCCTGGGATTGAACTTGGGCTGTCAGATTTGGCAGCAAGTATTTTTTTAAACTTTGTATGGAGTCCTTGAGTTTTGAATCATGCACCCCAATCCCACTCATCTCCCTGTCCTTTCATATCCTCTTTCTGCCTTTTTTTTCACCCACCAAAAAACAGGAAAAAAAAAACACAAACAAACAAAAAAAATAAACCCAAAGCATAAAAAATACCTCAGTGCAGAAGCTGTAGTGTGTCCCACAGTATACACACATCTCTATTTGCAAATGTTCATTGCAGTGAGTTATTGATCTGTTTCAAGACCCTGCTACACCATCAATGCTGGATCCTCACAGAGACTCCTCTCTGTTATCTTGTTGTCCTGTGTCATGAAGATCCTGCAGCTTTGGATCTGCAGGACTGGCACTTTCACATGCTCCAGCCATTCACAGGTGAGGTGGATTTTGGGGTGGGCCAACTCAAAGCCCTGGATCTGGCCTTGGGAGGTAGCTGAGTTGTCCAGCCTGCCAGCTCTCCCTAACCCATACCGTCAGGGAGAGCTCTCCTGCTAGCTGCCCTGGCTAGCTCACAGAATGCTGTAGGTCTCCTGCTCTTAGCCCTCAGGTCTGGCTCACCCACACCCAAGGCACTAGAGCCAGCTCCACTGTGCTGCCCAGTCAAGGGGCTTCCCTGTCCCCCTGAGTGCTGCAGCCAGTGAGGGCCTGGGCCAGCTCTCCTGCTCTCCTGCGCATCAAGAAAGGTATCTCTCCCTCATCCAGGCCACCTCATGGCAGGTGAGTGGTGGGGCCAGCTCTCCATGGTCCTGACACTAAGGACAGCTCTACTGTGGCAGCAAGTATTTTTAACTCCTAAGGCATTTCATTAGCCAAAATAGATTTATTTTAAAATATCAAAATATAGTGAATTCTAACTAATCAGTGATCATTTTTGTAGGGGTTGAGGACAGCCTTAAAGATGATCCAAAAGGGGCTGGAGAGATGTCTCCCACCAGTTAAGAGCAAGTGTCACTCTCAAAGAGGTCCCAGCTTGAGTTCCCAGCACCCACATCAGATAGGTCACAGCTACCTGTAATTCCAGCTCCAAGAAATCCAGCCCCGCACTGGCCTCTGTGAGCTCCCATATACCTGTGGCAATGGTATATACAGAGATACGTAAATAAAAATAAATCTTAAAGAGAAAAGACTATCCAAGATAAAAATGATTAAAATGATAAATGTTGTTATATAAACTGTATGGCAATCATTTTTGTTTTGTTTTTTTTGTTTGTTTGTTTTTGAGACAGGGTTTCTCTGTCCTGGAACTCACTCTGTAGACCAGGTTGGCCTACAAACTCAGAAATCTGCCTGCCTTTGCCTCCCAAGTGCTGGGTTAAAGCCGTGCGCCACCACTGCTCGGCGTTGTATGGCAATCTTAAAAACAAGAGCTGAGATCTGACAGGAAAAAAATTTTCAACTTGATATGTGTGGAGCCTCTGAGTGCCTGATGCAGGCCTTGGGAAAGGTCAAAGGCATTCGAGACCTGTCTTCGCCTCCAGAAGACTTTTCCTCCAGCTTTGTACAGGCATCTCGCCTGTTCCCAAACTGGCTCATTGCTTTCATTCTCAGGCTCTTGAGATTAGGGAGAGAAAGGGAAGAATAAAGAGGAAGGAGAGGGGAGAGGGAAGGAGAGAGAGAATGGGAGGGGAAAAGGAAGGGAAGAGGACAGAAAGAAGGACAGAGAGAGGGAGGAAGGAAGGGGGAGAGTTTTGTTCTTAATGCAGTACTTATTCTGTAAGAGCTGCTGTGCTGAGTACATTCTGTGTCTCATCTGATTTTCTTTTATTAGCTATTTCATCTTATTTAATGGGTGAGCATGTTGAGTGTTAGGAGAGTGAAAGACACACTTGTGCTCATACAGCTAGCAGGTGTGGGCTAGGACTTGCACTCTTGAACTCTTTAGGGGACACATTCAGGGTTAAAGGTTCCCCTATTGACATTAGTTATCAGTAGAGGAAGCCAAAGACAGATCCAAAGTCTCTAAGGCATAAATAAGTTCTCACTAGCATTTCCTCCTCTCTAAGCAACAAAGCCAGAAAAACAAACAGTGGTTAGCAATACATCTGCTTTATATCAATTATATGAGACTCCAGCACCATTTCCTTCTGATGAGAAACTCCCTAACAAGAGGCTAGGGCGATGGCTCAGCAGTTAAAAGGCACTTGTTGCTCTTGCAGAGGACCTCCATTTAGTTCCCAGCACCTAGGAGGTGGCTCACAACTGTGGCTCCAGTACCAGGGCATCTGACACTCCCTTCAGACCTCCTTGAGCACCAGGGCATGATGTGATACACCTACATAAATGCAAGTAAAAACACTCATACACATAAAACAAAATTAATTAGCTAATTAATTAATAACAATTTCTCAACAAGCTCTGCCTTGGGGAAGAAAAAGGATAACCAGTCTCACATAGATGTTGTGTTAAACTGTCAGAGAATATATTAGATTATGGTCAGCAGTGGGCAAAGAAAATGAGATAGAAATGGGGACTAAAAGAGACTTGAAGGGCCAGGCAGTGGTGGTGCATGCCTTTAATCCCAGCACTTGGGAGGCAGAGGCAGGCGGATTTCTGAGTTCAAGGCCAGCCTGGTCTACAGAGTGAGTTCCAGGACAGCCAGGGCTATACAGAGAAACCCTGTCTTGAAAAACCAAAAACAAACAAACAAAGCAAAACAAAAAAAAAAAGACTTGAAGGATCCAGATGATCTAAGAAAGATAGTGACTTAGACAAGGTGGGAATAAAGGTAGGTTTGAGATGTGGTGTGACATGGACTAGGTATACCTTGTTGCAGGATATTTGATCACACTGTGAACCCTGAGATTGTGTTATTTACCGGAAAAGGTGTTTTTAATTGTGGTGTGGTCAGCCTTAGCACACACCTTTAATCCAAGAACTTTCTACTTAAATATAATAAATAGGATTAAATAAAGTCAACCATAGGTGGAGGTAGAGCAAGCAATCAGCTGACAGAAAGTGAACATAGGATTATTAAGAAAAATCCATAGGGGTAAGAGGGAGTCAAGAGGATGGATAGAGAGATGCACAGGAAGTAGAAGGGTGGGACATTCAGTTTGAAAGGGATTTTTGGAGAGTCGTGAGAGGGGCATTCCTTCTGGAAAAACCCCCCCTTTAGGGGGAAGGTCAGCTGGGTGCTTTCTCTGTCTCCTGAGCTAGCAGGGTTTCATTTTCCCCCATCTGGGTTCAAGTCTTCATTGGGAAAATCAAACAAAAATTTTGTTAAAAAAAAAAAAAATTTCCACAAATCCAAAGTGGAGTAGTTACAAAAGATATAATGTAAATGTATGGAGAAAAAGGGGTTTCCCGATCTCCAAGTCTAAAACCCCCAACATGTTACCAAAAAGGGCCGACTGGACTCATCACCATGTTCATCACAAAGAATGAAAAAGCTGATGAAACTGGGTTTCTTAAAAAGCACAAGGAACACCATCCACACCTTTAAAAACCCCAATTTTTCCTTGGCAACAGGCACCCCGCAAGCTTCCTCTGATCCCTCTCATTTAAATATCCTCTGTGAGGTAAAACATAGGGAACCCGAAGAAAGCTCCAAAAGGTAGTTAATTCACCAGGGGTCTTCCTTGTCTAACTATGAATACCTGATTTCCCAAAAAAAACTTTCCCCAAGAAATAACCCCAGGTGAGTCCCCTTTAAAACTGAGAATAGAATTTTGGGTTTTGGGGCCCGAAATAAAATCTTAGACGTACTCTGATTTTAAACTGTCAAATAAGGGGGGAAAAGGCCCGGTTTTTCCCCAAGCATTTAATTAATTTTCCCGAGAATGTAACTTCCCCCCTTTGGGGGGGGGAAAAGGGAAATTTCTAAAAAGCCGTAACTGCTTGTCCCTAAACAGGCCTTTAAATGGTCTCGAGTCTTTTTTTCATCAAAACAAACGTTTGGGTGATAGCACTCTATGCCTTGTACTCGTTAAAGATGTTTTTGGGGGGGTAGC